>KV458974.1:0-26483 GCA_001662605.1 Pseudogymnoascus sp. 05NY08
TCTAGTTCTAAGTCTTCTACTATGGCAATTGTTACTAGTAGCTTGTTGTATTATATGCCTACATCTATCTTCTTTAGGATTGCTCTAGGTCTTTCTTCCTTTAGGCTAACGTAGTCAGTTCGTCTACTAAGAGCGTCTGCTCTTACATTCTCAGAGCCCTTATGATAAGTTATTGTGAAGTTGTAGGCTGCAAGGGTCTCTGCCTAGCGGACTTGTCTACAGTTTAGAACCTTAGTTGTAGTGAAGTATATGAGGTTCTTATGATCTGTCCATACCTACACTAGGTAGGTGGATCCCTCTAGATATACTCGCTACTACTTAAAGGCAACGACAATAGCTAGCAGCTCCTTGTTATAGATGTTATAGTTGAGCTGTGTAGGTGACAGTTTTCTAGAGTAGTATGTGATTGGTTTGAACTTACCGTTCTTATCTAGCTGACTTAGACTTGCCCTAATCACAAAGTTAGAAGAATCCGTTTTAAGGATGATCTTCTTTGCAGGGTTGAATGTGGCAAGGATAGGTGCCTCTGTGAACTTCGTTTTAAGTTCCTAGAAAGCAGACTCCACCTTAGCTGTCCATTTAAACGTGAGGTCTTTCCTAGTGAGCTCTGTAAGTAGTTGAGCTACCCTAGAATATCCTGTAATGAACTGACAGTAGAAGTTGGCAAAGCCTAAGAAGGCTTACACTTCCTTGACTATAGTTGGTGTTAGCTACTCTAACACTACTGTGACCTTTACTAAGTCCATTTTAACACCATGCGTTCTAATAACATAACCTAAGAATTCAACTTAGCTTTTGTGGAATTCGCATTTTTCTAGCTTAAGGAGTAAGTTGTACTTCTCTATTTTCTCTAGGATGAGTTTCACATGCTTAACATATTCCTACTTACTTATTAAGTACACTAAGACGTCGTCTAGGTAGACGATAACGAAAATGTCTAGGTACTTGTGCAAAGCATCATTCATGAGTCGTTGCATAGATGCGGGTGCATTTGTTAGCCTAAAGGGCATGACTTAATACTTAAATAAGCTATAGCAGGTGTAGAATGCTGTTTTCCACTCTTCCCTAGACTTGATTTAGATTAGGTTGTATGCTCCTTGTAGATCTAGCTTACTAAAGATCTTTGCTCCTTAGAATCTATCATATAGTTCATTAATTAAAGGTAGGGTGTACCTATCTTTTATTATGATGTTGTTTAATGCTTAATAGTCCACACATAACTATAGGGAGCTGTCTTTCTTTAGTACGAATAGCACTAGACTTCCTGCTAGTAATGTAGATGGCTTAATGAATCCTTTTGCTAGGTTGTCATTAATGTACTCCTTAAGTACCTTTAGCTCTTTTTCTAATAGCTAGTATATTAGTGTAAACAGTGGACTTTTGTCTTTCTCTAATAGTATCTTGTAATCCTATAGTTAGTGCTTAGGAAGCGCCTTGTTCTTAGGGCCTTCCTAGAATAGCTAATTGTATTCCTTATACTCTACTAGTATACTCGTTAGTGAGGATGCCTAGGCTAGGTCATTAGGCTCTATAGAGGTTGCACACACCTTACGTCAGCCCTAGGAGGATCCCTCCCATTACGTCATACTTGTTTGTTTACATGCGCATTAGCTCATCACAACTTCTTCGTTCTGCTAGTTAATCTAGGGGTTGTGTTCCTTAAGCTAAGGTACACTAAGGATGCACGCATAGTTGTCTATGTGCACGATATCAAATTAGATTGTCTCCTTATGTCCTTATAGCATGACCATCTCTAATAGGACTGTCTTAAGGGTCACTATTCCATTGTTGGTTAAGATAGGTTCTCTATCTACTACCATGAGTAGGTAGGGGTTGGTTTTCAGTTGTGTCCTAAAGCCTTGCGTGTCTGCTACTTTCTTTGTTATAAAGTTGCCTGTTACTCTAGAGTTAATCATTACTTAGAGGTGTTGCTTTTGTATCTTAGCAACTATGTATAGCTGCATGCTGCCTGTTATGGCGCATAACTGGTTTGTACTAGGCCTCTTCTTGTCGCTTGCTAGTGGCCTACTGTTAAGGACTCCTAGTTTTTTGACTCATCTAAGGAAGGATAGAATCCGTCTGCTTCCAACAGTGGTCCTTAGGGTCTCCCCCTTTCCTCTGCTTCCTTTAGCAAGTGTGGGTAGGTTTTAAATACCTGTTCCTTCTTAAGGGGTAGTTCCCCCTTAGACTGGCTTTGCCTAAGGGCATGGACTTGCCCTGCATCTTGAAAGTGTATTCTTAGTAAAGACTAGGGAAACAGCTAATACTAGTGTTTCTTTCTCTAGTGAAGCTTGTAATCGTCTTTGCTGCAATACTCCTAGTAGACGTATAGGTACTAGGGATAATTAGTCTCTGTTGCATCTGTTATGGTTAGTTCCCTTAGGCCCTTGTCCTACAGGTGGTCTTCCTTTAGTGGCGTCACGAAGGTGTTGAGCTGCTCTATAGCTTAGCGTTCTAAACGTGTAGCTAGTCTAACCTCTCCTTCTTAGAGGGTTTCCTACGTTCTCTGTTGATAATTACTAAGATCTTGTTTACGATTCTAGTAATACTTCTCAACCTTTTCTATGCTCTTAAGCTTTAGCATATATTTAATCTTTCCTTAGAGCCATTCTGCTTATTGCTTCTCAAGTCTTTTAACAGCCCTAGATGTGCCTTGTAGCCTCTAGGTCTCGTTGATTTAATTGTAGTATTCCTATAGGTCATCTCCTTGATCCTTTGCTAGGACCTGTTGCAGGACCTTATAGAGTGAACTCTTGTAGATGCTTTTAATCATAGAGACCTTCCTTTTAGCGTCTAGCGTAGCGCTGTCTAGTTCTTTGTAGGCCCTCTTAATCTTAGCGTGTGTAAACTTAGCCATGTCTTTTATGATTTCTTTACATTATAAGTTCATAGACTCCTTTAGTGCTAGTTCATTATACGTTTCCTACTTAGAGGTTGTGAGGGACTTAGCCTTAGATTCCTCCTTAGAGCTTTCTTGTTCTAGGGTGCTGTTGCCAGTTATTCCCTAGTCTTGCTGGCCTTGGAATGTGGCGTTTAGTTGCCCTTGCTAAGTGGCATTAAGTTGTTTGCTAAACTTATGTCTACTGTTCCCTTTCTTTGGTTGTCTACAGTCCTTAGCCATGTGGCTAGATTTGTTGCAGTTGAAACAGAGTCGCTCCTTAAACTGTTTGTCTTTCTTAGGGTCACAGGGTCATCTAGGTTTAAACGTAGCATTAAGTTCCATTAGGTCTAACTAACAGTTGTCTTGTAGGTGTTAGTCCTGTCTTCTGCCTTCGTTCTTCTAATACCTGTTGTATTTCTTTAGACTGTCATAGTTTCGCTTTTCCTTCTAGAATTTGTACAGCTGATTGTTGATTCAGATTGTATGTTCAATTAGCAAAACCATATCTATTAGTTAATTTTCCATTTAGGCAAGTTCTATACAAACGTGATTCTTTAGTCTATAGCAATAGTAGCTAAGGAGTGCGTTAGTGTCCCATTTAGTTTGATTGCTATATCTCTAGAATTCCGTGGCGTATGTAAGGGTGCTACTAGTCTACTTTAGTTAGAGCAGATGGTCCTTAGTAGTTTTGACCTCATTAATGTTACTAAACATATAACGGATTTCCTTTTGGAATCCTTTCCAGCTACTAAACATAGACTAGGTTGCAACCATACTTCCGCAGGTGTTCTTATACAGGAAATAGTCCTTAAGAAAGGGTTCAACCCATTAGAGGGCTTCTCCCCTAAGGTAGGACGTGGTCTATAGAGCATAGCTCTCTATAGTAGGAAATTTGTCATTATTAAAGTACTAGTACAGTTTGACCTATAATAAGAATACTTTAAGGTCCTTGCAGTTGCTAGAATAAGTGTTAGGCAACTTAACGTGTAGAGTTTCCCTAAGTTCGTTAACAGCTAGTGCGTTAGGCATCTCTTTGTTCTTAGGCTTAGATCTCTAAGACGAAGTTAGCGTAGTAAGGGCTTTCCCCTTTGAACTAACAACTGACATGTTGCTTTGTATATGAGCCAGTACCTTATAGGAGTAGTACTTAAAGTGTAACGCTAGGTCTTAAACTATAAGACTTATAGAGGTTTCGTTGCGTAGTCTACTTAATAGAGGAGGCAGGGGATTAGACATAAAGGCTTTTGTAAAACACGTTATAGTATATAACAAATACTATATTAAGTTGAGCACAAAGCTCCTATCTAAGAACTAACTATCTACTTATATAGTAGCGTTGTGCTAAAGGGATATATAGATAGTAGTGGATATAATAATATATCCATCTATCCTATATATCTATCACGTAGGGTTGTAGGACGTGACTGGTTCTTAGGACCTAGCGTCCTAGGAACCTAGGTACTCCCACGCCTGCCCCTGCTCCTACGCCCTAGGGTCCTAGGAGCCACTTGGCTCCTAGGATCCCTTAGCCTACTCAGTCACTAAGCCCTAAATGGGCTGGCGTTACTAGGAGTCTGATACTAGACTTCCTGTTCTACCACCTGAATTCTCCTGACCAATCACATCGTGTTTCTAACTGTAACATGGCTCTACTATTCCCTAGTCCTTACTATTATAAATTGCCCTTAACTCCCCTTCTTTTCCTCTAGCCTCATTTGCCTTACTTATAATTAAATCATTTACAGCCCTCTAACGTCTCTATAATAGCCATTAGCACTCCTAAATTATTGTAAGGACACAGGGCACTGTATCACGAGAAGTGGCATATGGGAGTGCAAGTCGGATATAAGTCAGTGCAATCCTATAGGTCTACTACAAAGGATACAAAAAAGATGAAGGAGGAGCGTAAGGCTTCCTACCCCTTATGTACCTGAATGGGGTCCAACTCGGCTAAGCTGCCTTGTTGCCCGTCACCTGACCTGCAACCCATCCGCATCAGCCCTAAGGCACAAGACATCCTTACACTACCCCCCTCCTTAAAAGAAGGCTTTGTCCTCAAAGCGCCTAACCCGTATCGTCTGCAGAATGGCGCCTAGTCGTGTAGTGGTCTAAGGAGGTTGCGCTCCATTGTAGGAATGTGTGTTCGACGCCGTCGCTCAACGGCGTGATTCTTTCTAATATGGTGGATTTACTGTGGCGATACGGGGGGTCTTTAGTAGGTGTACGGTTAATTAACAGTAGTGACAGTGCGCGAGTATTTGCAATCAGTGGCAATTGAACTGTACCGGGGGTGTTTCGCATGTGGTGCGTTTGAGGGTCTGATTGATTGTTGGTGTGGTCGTCCCTAACAGTAGGTGTCGGTGCCTCTACTGTAGGCGCGGGCGTGGGTAGGGTCTGGGGAGCCATGAGAGCAGCGAGCATTGCCTTAATTTCCTGCATCTGGGCCTTGAGGCTTGTGATACGATCTGGGTCCCCTTCGGTGGGCGGAGCAGTCATGGGAGGAGCAGTCGTTGTGCTTTGTCGTGTTGTCATTTTAGGCAGTTGACCCTTATTGTCTTAGGTGATGTTTAACGTCGGCATCTTCGACGGGTTCGGGGGTGTGTCGAGTTGCAGTCAACATAGAAGAATATATCAAGTCGCAGTTGATATATCTAGAGAGCGTATCAAGTCGCAGTTGATACGGAAGAGTTTGACTTCTAGAGGCCTACGGCCATCGACACTCTTGTTCACAATTGCCTCTGTGCGTGAGGGGGTTCTTTAGGATCTCGTATCCTATTCAGCGCCAACGCGTCAGCGACTTTACCAGCTTGCTCTGCAGGATCAAACCCTGATCCACTGGCTGTCCGTGAGATCTCTGGAATCACAGCTATTTGAAGTCGTCAGGTCTCTGCTCTGAAACGGCACCGAGTCGCAGTCGGTGGTGTAACGGTAGTTCTCCTGAGTCGTTCGAGGGTGGGATATTATTTAAGTACGGCCGTCCCTAGTAGGCGTGATCTTTTTTGTATAATGTAAGGACATAGGGCACTGTATCACGAGAAGTGGCATATGGGAGTGCGAGTCGGATATAAGTCGGTGCAATCCTATAGGTCTACTACGAAGGATACAAAAAAGATGAAGGAGGAGCGTAAGGCTTCCTACCCCTTATGTACCCGAATGGGGTCCAACTTGGCTAAGCTGCCTTGTTGCCCGTCACCTGACCCGCAACCCATCTGCATCAGCCCTGAGGCACAAGACATCCTTACAATTATCACCTTTTAAGACGCTCCTAATAGAGATTCTATAAGCCATTATTAACTACCTTACACCTTTAGTAATTAAACGTCTTTCCTATACTAGCAAACAGCTTAGACAAGCCTGTCTATTAATCCTCTTTTACTATGTAAAGTTTAAGTTCTCTTAGGCTAAGACCTCTTAAAGTTAAATGTTTATAGCTATATTACCTCCTTTACTTATAAAATTATAGAACTACTAAACCCTAGTATGTATCTCTAATCACTTAGTAAGTTTAGGCTAATGCTATTTATAAACTAAGTAGAAATACTAGATTTTTACTATTTTAGGTCTAATATCCTAACTCTAGATACTTATGTAGACATAGTGAAAGATAAGTATAATGTAGGGTATAAAGTAGATGAAATCCATTTATATATAGCTATATATAATACTATCTGTAGCCTTTATAGTAAGCAGTATAGTATTGTTAATAAGGGTGTTAACCTAATTCTATTATCTATCTTCTATACACTTCCTCTATTATAGGAGGTGAGATTGTCCTTCTATAAGGTGTTAGAAGATGATAACTACCTATTAACCCTAGACATGATTATAAAAGAAGAGTTTTACAAGCACCATCTACAAGTCGTCTTAAGCGCCATTTAGAGTGCTAGAAGCGTAGGTGTTGCCATTTAGACTGTTAGCTTGTTATACTTCAAGCTTCTATATTACTGTTTGTAGGAACCACCTAATCTAGGCCTACTATCTAAATCTCTAAGACAGCTACTAGGAAACATTAAGGTCCTATGCCTATGTAGGGTCAACAATAGTGTACTAGAACTACTGTCTTACTACGCATTAGATCTGCATCAGCTTAACATATGTAGAGTGGTGGCTCCTAAAAAGACTATTAAGGACTTTTTTAAGACTAATAAGAAATCCATTCGTTCTATTAGCTTTTACGACATTAGAATCTATGGGTTAAACCGCCTGTATAGCAATACCCTGCTGTCGGCAAGTATGCTTTGCTGTATGCTAGGTGTGCCACAGTCCACGCTATGCCGAGCAGCTGATTGCAGCTGTCTTCTCTAGCAGAAAGAGGGATGGCAGCTGATGGTTGGCGACGGCCGCTCGCAGCTTTCCACTAGAACTTCTGCTAAGAGAAAATATGATGAGCTGTAACAAGCTAGACTTAGAAGCCACAGGCTCTTGCCAAGCTGGCGTCCCCTTGCCTGATTGGTTTGAACTGTGGATTATAGGGGTTCTCGGTCTATCATCCATATGAGGCTAACCACTAAAATCAATTACTTCAATTCTATGTTATTGCAAGGTTCCTTGGCTACTTGTGCCTTGTCTTGATTCAATATCGGCTTCTCAGTTGCACACATAAGAGATCATTAGGACCTGCAAGTGTAGGTGGACTCAATCTCTTCTTCCTGCACAAAACATCCATCTTGGGGATTTTCGACGCCCTAGCATGGAATTCATTGAGTACGAGTAGTTTTACTATACTAGTGTGACTATATACGTTAAATTGTTAAGTTATTGCACGCTGCTAGTTTTTTCGTTTTCGCTTTTCAACGTCGTTCATCAAATGATCGACTCGGGCCGCCCCATGTCTGGGGGTGGCCAGCCACTTCTTGCTGCCCCACCGCCCCACCGCCCCACATGCGCCATGTCTGACATCCTGTTCTTGGCGGTATTCTGGATGAACCGATTATCCCCATCCGATTATCTCCATCCGATTATCCCCTCTTCTACCATCCGATTATCCCTCTTGTATCATCCGATTATCCTCTCTTGTATCATCCGATGGTCCCCTGTTGCTGGTCTTCTAGATGATCCCTTTTTCCCAGATGACTCAAGCTCATTTCTGCTACCTATTCCTCACGGTGAAAGTGACTAACCCCTTCCACCTTCCACAAGGCAGGCTCAGTGCAAGCAGGCAACTGCAACGGCGCCAAGAAGGCGGAATGACGCAACCCTGGCTCAACCAGATCTGTTCGGCCCGTGGTGATTAGAATTCGCGGCCCCTCACTTAGTTGAGGGGCCGCGTGTCCACTGATCCATCCCATATAGGTGGTGCCACCACGGTATCGGTCTGAAGATAAATAGGTTTCGATGTCCTGTACTGTAAAAGAAGTTATTGCATTAATCTCATTTGATGAGTTGCACACTGAAGGAACAACAGTACAACTAACTGATTCAAACTGTCTTTCTGACTTGGAAGCAAATCGGTCTCTCAATCGAGATATCCACTACAACCGCAACTGTATGAGCTTTCTAAAGGATGGTCATTGCCATTTGTTTCTGTACTATGGACCGAGGCAGACTTCGTGTCTAGGTGAGGAGTCAAATTCACTTTGCCTGGTCAGCTTTTAGCCGCTTCTGAAGTGGGACGGCAGAAACGAGAGCAATTAACACGTAGGAAGGTGCAGATACAGTAACGCTTTACGATTTTCAGGCCAGGAAATCACGGTTGAAGGTTATCCAATATTCAGCGTCACTTCAATACTGTGATTTACTTTACGCTTATACTTACTCAACTAAACATGCCTTCGACGACCTATAACAAGTTTCGCGTTACGGTATCTCCCATGTTGCTCGTTAACGTCTGCGCCTGCGCTGAGCAGTCCCTCAGCAATCTTCTTATGGCCTGAATACAATGCCGCCTGTAGCGCGTTGACGTATCTCCCACCTTGGGCGTTAACGTCAGCGCCTGCACTGAGCAGTGCCTCGACGACCTTATCGTGGCCTCTATATGATGCCGCATGGAGCGCGTTGCCGTAGTATCCTCCTTGCGCGTTGACGTCAGCTCCCTTGCTTAGCAGCATCTCAAAGATCTTGTCGTGGCCTGCGGCTGATGCCGCCAGGAGCGCGTTGCTGTATTCTCCTCCTTAACGTCAGCGCCTGCACTGAGCAGTGCCTCGACGACCTTGTCGTGGCCTCTATATGATGCCGCCTGGAGCGCATTGCCGTAGTATCCTCCTTGCACGCTGAAGTCAGCACCCTTGCTCAGCAGCATCTCGACAATCTTGTCGTGTCCTTCAGCTGATGCCGCCTGGAGCGCGTTGCCGTAGGCTCCTTCTTGCGCATTTACGCCGGCTCCCTTGCTCAGCAGCAACTCGACAATCTTGTCGTGGCCTTCAGCTGATGCCGCCTGGAGCGCGTTGCCGTAGTCTCCTCCTTGCGCATTGACGCCGGCGCCCTTGCTCAGCAGAACCCCGACAATCTTTATGTGGCCATTATACGATGCCATTTGGAGCGCGTTGCCGTATTTCCCACCTTGCGCGTTAACGTCAGCACCTGCGCTAAGCAGCCCCTCAACGATCTTCTTGTGGCTTCTATACGATGCCGCCTGTAGCGCGTCGACGTAGCTCCCACCTTGCGCGTTAACGTCAGCGCCTGATCTAAGTAGCCGCTCGATAATGTTTTCGCAGCCACTATAAGATGCCGCCTGGAGCGCGTTGCCGTACTTTCCCCCTTGCGCGTTAACGTTAGCACCTGCGCTAAGCAACCGCTCGACAATCTTTTCGTGGCCTTTATACGATGCCATTTGGAGCGCGGTGCCGTATCTCCCACCTTGCGCGTTAACGTCAGCACCTGCGCTAATCAGCCCGTCGACGATATTAGTCCAGCCAAATCGCGATGGGAAATACAGCGGAGGTTGAACATCCTCTAGCGTCCTTGTGAAGTCCGGCTCTGTATATGGACTCTCAGGATCATACATTTTAGTCCAGCTGAGATAGGCGCCATTTATCTTTGAAAAGAATACAAGAATCTGACGGTTTAAAGCTGGCCCTCTTTCTCCTGCTGCTTGCGTATGGGTGATCCAAAATTCCGCTGCGTACCGAGCTAATTTCGAGCGTTCAACGTCCTTGTAACTGAGCGAATTAGACCTTTCAAATTGAAGAAGATACCCAAGGCAGCTCATCGCAAGAAATTTGTTACAGCTAGCATCTTGTATGCTATACTTCTCTGCCTGGTTTTGACGGCTCCGTTTAGAGATCAGATATTCCTTCACCGAATAATGGGCAAATCCAACCACTTTCCCTTCTTTTGGATAACCTGGCCTGTAGATATGGTAACCCTCGTCATCTGTGGTTTCTATTGAGGTTATAGTAATTAGACTGGAACATATATCCAATACTTCTAATGGATCTTCAAGCACCTCCTGTTGGCTGAACATCGGATTGCGCCCAGTATTAATGGCGACGACTTCAGAAATCTCTTCTACCAGAAGTGGCCTTGCAGAGAATGCCAACCAGCACAAGAGACGAACAGCATATTCAGAGTCCTCTTCGTTGATAGCGCAGAGGATTCGATCATACGTCTCATCCAACGTCGGTGGCAGGGTCGCGAGGGAGTTCAGTAATGTTAACCGAGTACGACACTTTCCTAGCGAATCTAACTGACAAACAGCCCACCGAAACCTATTGTTATAGTCAGTATCAATCTTTTGGGCTAAGATATGTTATCCAGACATTCCACGGGGTCCACTCATCAGTGCAGTCTCAATTTTATGACGAACATCTGAATCTTTCTGCCATTTTCTCAGACTTGCATCCTGGAGTAGCCTCTTACGAACGTATTTCTGTATATCGTCATCAACTAACCAAGTTTGAAGACAGATGATGTTCTGATCCTCTACAAGTCTCTCTAGTGAGTTCTGAATGTCTGGTATGTTCCGGCTCGTAACTAAGAGGTGCAATGTATGCCAAGTATTCATTCGATCGACGATACCCATCAACTCCACTCGATCTTTACACTCGTCAAGGGCATCGAGGATAATGTACGACTGTGGACACTCATAAACCATCTGCTGTAGAACATTTAATAGTGAATCCAACGACGGACGTCGCTGTTCATTCTCGCAGGAAGAGAATAGTGACTCGAGGCTTGCGGGTATCCTCACACAATTTTGTGAAAATTGGCAAATAAGCGATTGAACCATCAGCTGCGGATTTTTTTTTTGTATGTCGTTGAAGTCGAAGTAGAAGTATGCAACCACTGTCCCAGGGTCATCGACACAGTGCTGAGATACATCTTGGATGATCGTGGAGCTAAGAATGGTTTTACCGCAGCCTGGGATTCCATACAGCCAGATAATAGATGCGGCATCCGTCTTCCACTTAATATATTTCTCGTTATTAAGAAACCACAGACCAGTGTCCTCTTGCCGTTCTTTACACCATTTCTGATGGTTCGCAGATGGATCTGGCGGAGACAGCCATTGACGGATTTTTGTGAGCTTCGCATCTACGTCTAATGTGAGTATAGTGACCACATATGATTTAAAATTACTCTACCATTTAGGGGCTGTAAGGTTAATGAGGCGACTGAGTAGAACGTTAAGGTTCTGATATAACCCTGGAGAAATTTCGATATACGCTCAACTTTTCCGTCTTGTCTTACGCTCGATATCGCCTTCTTGCCTTTTTTAAGCCGAGAGTCATCTGACTTTGGCAAAGTTTTGGCAAGGATACTTTGGAGTAGCCCAAGCTGTTCCTGGCAACCCTCGATAACGGGTAGGAGAGCTTCCTTAGTTTCGACCGCAATAGATCCGGCATTTATTGCCTCTTGGATTTGCTGAATGGTATAGAGTAGTAGTGGTAGCTCCTTGTTCATCTGGCGAAATGACCTCGGAATATCCCCAAGACTGGACTGGTACTCTTTGAGACGAAACAAGACTGTTGTACCGAAGTCGAGGAGCTGAACTATACTGGCGACGATGCCAACAGCGGCAATAGCTTCGGCCATCAGAGTATTATGGAAGAGTAATGATAGAAGAGTGGCTCACTAAGGAAGTTATTGTTCATAATCAGTGGAAGGCAATGGTGGGGCAGTCGGGGCAGTGCAGGTGCGGCGCACGCAAATGCCTGGCGTGGTGGCTGACATAAGAAGAGCATTTGTAGCCTCATGTTTAGCCTTATCTGGGTTGTCAAGGCAGATAAGGCTAATGGACCAACTACTAATCCACCGATCTCAAGTTTATGTATGGCAGAGCGGACGGGATGCCCAGTATTCAGGGTTCGACATGTTTTCGCGCTTTTCGGGTTGCTGTTGGTTGCAAGGCTCCAGTGTCAGACCAGAGGTTACGTAGACTCTGGGCCTCGGGGTAGATTTCAGAGCCGAAGACGTAGTGCAGGTAAAAGTACCGAAGCCAGCCAATCATCCCCCGTTTCCACGAAGCCGTGGCCGTGATCGCACACACAGGATGCAGCCTTTCAAGACGCCCAAGGCAGATTTAGGAAATCGACCAACCATTTCGCGATTTCAAGCGCTCTTAGGCCGCTTAAATGGCCGCCAGAAGTGGAGAAGTGTGGGCCTTGAGGCAGTCCACGTAAAAGCAGCATTAGTCTTGAGCGGGAACAGGGAAGCGGGAAGGCTGACAAGGGGGGACGGTTTTGGTGGTGGTCTTGGCGCGAAAGCGATGGCAGCTCAAGGAGAACTGGGCATCCCGTCCGCTCTGCCAACCATAAACTTGAGATCGGTGGATTAGTAGTTGGGTGGGTGACCACCAGCGAATACCCACTGTTGTATGTTTTTTGTCTTTTTATACAATAGATTTTACCTTCTTCTCCTTGGTGGCGTGGCAGGTTTGCCGTGTCCACAAATCTTTTTTGTCGGGAAGCATGATTTTATAACCGACCTGAACCTTGAAAGAGTAAGGGTCTATCGGAGAAGATTCAGTGGACATCGGGTAAGGGGTAACCACCCAGTGGACCTCTGTGAGGGATAATCGGGACCAGCCGATGGACCATCCCTCTAGGTGGTCCCTATGCCATGAAAAGTGGAGCGCTTCTGTTATTACCTAGGAAGGGCAACCCTCATCCTCCTCACCTCAACGGCTCTCAGCTGTCGTTCGCACGACCTTCGACACTTGCTATGGCGGATGAAGCATCTAACCAGCGCCACAAGCGATGTCTTGCCGATGAGAGCGCCGACCAGTCGGCTACTTCACGGTGTCAGGAAGTGCGTACGGGGAACAGGCCGGAGCGGGACCAAAGAATGAGCCCGAAGAAGGTAGCAGAGGTCGTTGAAACCCTGGCGGGAGCATTAAACAAAAGGAAAAGGCAGAGGCTAAACAAAGTTGGGAGTTTGAGGCCTGCAGGGTGGTACAAGGCTCTGGCGGATGAGCTATCGTTTAAACCTCAAGGGTTTAACAGCTAGACGGGCTGGCGATTTAACTCACCACCTTCGTAAGTCCCACTGATATCACTTCTCGGGAAGCAGATCTTAACCAGACATAAGAGCTCAATCGATTCTACCATGTAACTTGTCGCGAAAATTTCCTCAGTCCCCAGAGTCTCCTCGAACCGAAGCATGTCGTGACGGAGGGAGGAACAGTTATATACAACACGCAGGGACACGCTGGTCTCAAGGACAACTCGCTTCCACCCGATGGTTGAGGACTCAGTGGCTGCGTCTTTGGCATCAAGGAGTATAGTCGTTGGAGCAAAGGTAGCGATCGATCGTGCGTGACTATGCTCTGGCATTGCGGCTGAGCTAAGACCCGCATGGCATAATCCTAGCTGGCGGATTTTCAGTCCCACTAGATGATGCCCAGTCCGCCAAACCCTATTTTAGCAGTTCTCCCCTCCCGCAGCGCTATGCGCAGTACAGCCAGTCTTTCCGTCGAGAAGCGGCCGAGCGGAACGGCACACTCCCTGCTAGCGCAACAAATTGTTAGGCGCCCCAACTCTTAACGCAATCGTCGACGCCGCTGCTCAAGCAATAGCCAGCTACCAAATCTTTCTATGAAGCTCATCGCAAGAATCCCGGCCTTGGATACACGGATCAACCGCCATTGTGGATAGTGCCTCCTATCATTGAGGTCTCATACGTTGGTGTCAGGCGTCTCTGCATTGCACAGCCTCAGCCTCAGCCTCAGCCTCAGCCTCAGCCTCAGCAGCCCCAGCCCCAGCCCGTTGTTATTCAACGCGACAGAAGCTGCATCAGCAGGCTGAAGGTGAAGCACATACGTACAAATACCTTCAAGTCCTTCACGACAGAGGTTTTTGTTTACTAAAGTTGGTTACTGGTTCGGGTAACCTCATTCCCATCTTCCAGCACCCAATATGGATCCACTCAGTGTCACCGCAAGCGTTATTGCTCTCGTGGAGTTCACTGGCGTTATTATCGGATACCTAAATAATGTAAAAGACGCATCTAAGGATCGTGCGCGGTGTGCAATCGAAGTATCAAACGTCTCTTCACTCCTTGTGGCCTTGATATACCGCCTTGATGAAGCATCATCTAATGATGGCTGGTATACGGAGGTGCAATCTCTTGCCGCTGCCAACGGACCTATTGATCAGTACAGGTCTGCACTTGAGCAGTTGCAGTCAAAACTAACATCGACTGCTGCCAGTGGATTGAAAACGATCGGCACTGCGCTGGCCTGGAAATTTAACAAAGAGGAGGTTACCAACATAATAACGAGAATTGAGCGGCTAAAATCACTCATCCAAATCGCACTTAAGATGGATCATTTGTAAGCATAATTACACATGCTAGAAACAAGACGACTGACTAGAGAAGCAAATTATCTCAGGCACTTAAGAACGACACTACTATTATTACAAATACAGTAAAGTCACTACAGGAGAGTCAAGGCAGCTAACAATATCGCGTTATTACAGACTGGCTATCGTCAACCGATTTTCCAGCTTAACAATCCGACTTTATCAGCAGAAGACAGGAAGGGACAGGCTCATGGTTCATCTTATCACCTGAATTCACCAACTGGCTTCAAGGGACGAAGCAGAACCTATTCTGTCCTGGCATTCCTAGAGCTGGAAAGACAATGATTGCGGTAAGCGCGGTTGACCATATATGGAAGGCCTTTCCGAATGATAATGTTGGTATTGCCTACATATTTTGCAATTACGAAAAACAAGAAACCCAGACTACTACAGGTCTACTAGCTGCTATTCTTAAACAATTAGTGCAGGAGCGTCAATTGTATAGAGAAGCAGTTACAGCCATGCACAAGCGGCATGCTAGCCGGAGGACTCGTCCATCACTTGATGAGATTTGCAATACGCTTAAGTCTGTTCTTAATAACTACTCTAAAGCGTACATTATTATCGATGCTTTGGATGAATGCACAGACAGTGATGGTACTCGCAGCGAACTGCTTACTATACTTCGTAGCTTGCAGACTGAGTCTAACACAAGCTTAATGGCGACATCCCGTTTTGCCGTTAGGATTGAGCAATCATTTCAAGGATTCCCGAAGTTAGAGATCCGAGCTAGGGATGCAGATGTAAAGCAATTTGCTGCAGGCCAGGTGCATTGACTACCGAAATTTGTCTGGCGTGATCTTGAGTTGCAGGCAGAAATACAGGACGGGATCGTTCAGGTAGTAGACGGCATGTGAGTGTTTTGTCCTACCCTAAATACTGTAGCTTACCATGTTTTAAGGTTCCTTCTTGCTCGCCTTCATCTAGATTCGCTGCAGGGTAAAGGGACAAAAAAAGATATCAAATCTACTCTCAAAAACCTCCCTAAAGGCTCGACAGCACTAAGAAAAGCGTATGATGAGGCGATTGAGAGAATCGAAGGTCAATTACCTGAGGAATCTGCACGAGCAAAGAGAGTGCTTTCTTGGACTACCTACGCTAAGAGACAACTCACTACGAAAGAGCTTTCTCATGCCCTTGCTGTTGAGGCAGGCGAGTCAGAACTAGACGAAGATAATATTCTCGACATTGAAGACATGATCTCTGTTTGCGCGGGCCTCGTTGCCGTCGATGAGGAAAGCGACGTCATTCGATTAGTCCATTACACTACCCAAGAATACTTGGAGCGTGTGCGAGGAGATTGGAATCCTAGAGCTCAAGAAGAAATCGCGTCGGCTTGTCTAACCTATCTCTCCTTCAAAACTTTTAACACCGGTCACTGCGACAACGACGAAGATTTAGAGAGCAGGATTACACAGAACCCGCTTTTAGATTACGCCGCTCGATATTGGGGAAACCATGGCCTTACCGTCCAGGAAGAAATTAAAGGGGTAGCTCTACCATTCCTCCGCAACACGAATCAACTTGCATGCTCAAGCCAGGTCATGCTTGCTTCAGACCACAAATATAACGGCTATAGTCAAAAAATAGTAAACAATCTCAATGGAATACACGGTACGGCACTCTTTGGACTGGCCTACTTGTTACAAGAGCTACCACCTACCGGTGGAAATGGAAACTGTATGCATATAGATGCACCAGACTCACTTGGCCAGACGCCACTTTCATGGGCAGCTATGAAAGGGCATGAGGCAGTAGTAAAGCTGCTTGTTGAACGGGACGATGTTATAGCTGACTCCAAGGACGACTGCGGTCGAACGCCGCTCTCATGGGCAACTATGGCAGGGCATGAGGCAGTAGTAAAGCTGCTTGTTGAACGGGACGATGTTATAGCTGACTCTAAAGACAACTGCGATCGAACGCCACTTTCATGGGCAGCTTCATGGGCAGCTTCATGGGCAGCTATGGCAGGGCATGAGGCAGTAGTAAAGCTGCTCGTTGAACGGGACGATGTTATAGCTGACTCCAAG
Organism: Pseudogymnoascus sp. 05NY08; assembly: GCA_001662605.1. Lineage (NCBI taxonomy): Eukaryota > Fungi > Ascomycota > Leotiomycetes > Thelebolales > Thelebolaceae > Pseudogymnoascus > Pseudogymnoascus sp. 05NY08. The sequence continues at coordinate 16,653 of KV458974.1, forward strand.
GACGACTGCGGTCGAACGCCACTCTCATGGGCGGCTATGGAAGGGCATGAGGCAGTAGTAAAGCTGCTTGTTGAACGGGACGACGTTGTAGCTGACTCTAAGGACGACTGCGATCAAACGCCACTTTCATGGGCAGCTATGAAAGGGCATGAGGCAGTAGTAAAGCTGCTCGTTGAACGGGACGATGTTATAGCTGACTCCAAGGACGACTGCGGTCGAACGCCACTCTCATGGGCGGCTATGAAAGGGCATGAGGCAGTAGTAAAGCTGCTTGTTGAACGGGACGACGTTGTAGCTGACTCTAAGGACAACTGCGATCGAACGCCACTTTCATGGGCAGCTATGGCAGGGCGTGAGGCAGTAGTAAAGACACTTGTTGAACGGGACGATGTTGTAGCTGACTCGGGGGATAAAAACGGCCGTACTTCACTATGGTGGGCAGCGAGGGGTAAGTTTCCGACAAGCAGTAGCCGGCAAGAGGCGATTGTGAAGATTCTCCTTGGGAGAAACGACGTTGTACCAGACTCGAAGGATAGCGACGGTCGAACACCACTATCAATAGCAGCAGAGCAGAGGCGCAATGAAATTGCGCTTTTGTTCCTTGAGAGGAACGATGTTGACCCTACCTTACAGGATACAAACGGTCGTACACCGTCATGGTGGGCAGCGAATAGGAATTATATGATAGAACGGATTATGTGCGAGTCAACTATGAAGCTTCTCCTCGAGAAAAGCAATGTTATATTGGATTTAAAGGATGACGAGGGTCGAACGCCACTATCGATCGCTGCACAGCGGGGATATGGGGGGGTTGTGCAGATGCTCCTTGGGCAAAACGACGTTGACGCCAACTCGGAGGATAAAAACGGCCATACGCCGCTATGGTGGGCAACGGAGGGGATCCACCACAGACGGTGGGAAACATTGCTGGACGACTATAAAAATAGCGTGAACGGTCGCAAAGCAACGGCAAAGCTTCTCACCGACCACCTAGCAAAAGGTAAAGAGACATAAATCGGGAATATCATCAATACCAGCCGCTCACAGACGACAAACCTCAACCAGCCAGGTACGGAGAGCAGGGAGACATTTGCAGCCCGTCCGCTCTCGTTAGTTAAAAGCAAAATACGATCATTGAGAAGTCTACCGTCACCAGTCCTTTCTACTCTTCTATGAAAACACCACCTCAAACTTTCCAAATCCTTTTCTGGCTGCATTATCATTTACAACATCCTCAACAACAGCTCGTTCCCCCTCTTCCCCATCGCAGCCCGCGCCTTCTCCGCCCCAAACCACCCCTCCCCAACAACAGATACTATCACCTGTATTCCCTCCAGCAATCCCAATTAATCTCAGCCGTCGACCCCCGTGCTCGGAGGAATTCCACCAGCGGGAGGCACGTCGGATCGATATCCACCGCGCGCTGCACGGGGGTGTGGTGTTTGTTATCCTCCGCGTCGATAACAGCTCCGCCGTCGAGCAGCATCGCGGCCATGGACACAGCGGTATCGAATTCCTGGCTCGAGTCCCGCTTGGGCTCCTCATCACCCTTTATCCGCTCCCATCCATCCAACAAGTGGTGCAGCGCGTGCTTGCCATCGAGATCCGGCACAGCGGGTTTCGCACCCCGGCTGAGTAGGAGCTTCACGACCTCCACATGCTCGCCCTGGACGGCCTGGTGGAGCGGGGTAGAGCGGGGTAGAGCGGAACACGTACTCATGCTCGTCGTCTTTATGTTGTGGTGTCCCCCCGCCACCGCCCCTATCGCCGGTATCGTTAACATCTATCCCACAGTCCAAACACCTCACTACCAAAGCGCGGAACCCGTATCTCGCAGCTCCATGGAGCGCGGTAATCCCGCAACGATCTCGTTTCGCGACATCCGCCGCGGCGACCAATACCTCCGCGACCCTCTCGCGCGCTTTCCATTCCTCAGCGTCGACGAACTCCGCAGCATCCACATCCACGCACGACGTCAACGGCGTCATCCCACCAAAATCCCACGCCTCCAAGACCTCCCTTCCCCCCCTCTCAAGCAGCAGCTCAACCACGCCCACCTGCCCCAACGAAGCAGCGAAATGAAGCAGCGTCGTCTCAATCCCGCCATTCCAAATCCACAGCTCGGATTTGCCCCCCGGCCCGCGCACGCCCCGTCCCAGCATCGCATCAACGACATCCGCACACCCGTCCTCAACAGCCCGTCTTAGTGGCGTCCCGCACCGTCCATCCTCGATGTCAGTACGCGCCCCGCGGTCAAGCAGAAACCGCACAACCCCCGCATCACCCCCCACAGCCGGAGCATGCAGCGGGGTCCACACCTCATTCCCCATCACCTGGTTCACATCCGCGCCATTCCCTAGAAGGAGTGCGAGAGCCTCAATCTTACGCTCCGACGGCGCGCGCGGGGAGTAGCACACGGTGTGCAGAGCGCCCCAGCCGGTGTCGGGATGGCATTGGGTGAGGAGGGAGTTGAGGTGGTTATTGAGGGTGGCGATGTCGCATTCCTCTATGGCGGGAGGCGTGCCATAACGGGAGAAGTGCTACTGCAGAGACTGCCGCAAGGGAGTAGAGGTTACCAAAGCTGAGATTGTGAGCATACGTCATGAAATGGATATTGCCTTATGTGACGACATCTAATAACAGTTTGTCCTTCAATGAAGTGAACAACTCCTCTGACTTTCGAAGCTCTGTAAGGACCGTCGGGCTTGATCTCCTCAGAAACATAGACCACCAAACTTCCAAGAATACTTCGCAGAACTGAGCAAGCATGTCAGCCGACGACGCAACCCAGCAGCAGCGAATGCGGAGAGACGATGCTCTCGTATCAAGACAAGTAGCCCAAGCGCAGCGAGTTGTCTTTGAGGATGTAAGCACGGTTGAAGACGCCCACCTTGTCATTGTCTCGACGCGCGGAGATCCGATGTCAGCCAAGAGAATCAGCGTTGGGGCTCGAACTTCAGAGTGGATTGGCCATATGTCTGACCAATCCTTACAGACGCTCACGCAGAATCGAGTGGCTAGTTCGTCTACCTCTTCGATTTCTACACCTAGAGAGCAACTTGACAAGTCAACTGCAGAGTTTTTAAGGCATCATGGAGCTAGTGTAGAGTTTGGAACTGTTTCGTATGAAAAGTAGGGCTAAGAGCGTTTGTTATTAAACATATATAAATATGAAAGAAAATGGGCATTGTTAGGTTAACGGGCACGAATAACCAGCTATGCAACGTTAGGTCACTTTGATAAAGACGTGAACTGATATGGATCTTTATAGGGGAGAAGTTAGATTAAAACTATAAACAATAACGCTAGATACTCCTGCCTCCTCCCTATCTAATTAATCCTTCTGTCTACCTAATTAAGGGAAGCCATAACACTCCTAAGTGATTCCATCTAGTTGCAGGACTACAAGACAGTCCTATGAAATTTCTCTACATGGCTTTGAAAATGCATCTAATGGTTGAGCTGGACGTTATAGATTCAACACTCTATAGGCTCATTAGCTCTAAGTCTTCTAACATGCTTTCTCATAAAGTGCCTCGTTAGGCAGCTAGGACTTATAAACGAGACGACCCTCTCCTAAATCATTAGGTTTAGGTTCCTAAGACATATGAAGCATATAGTTGGCCTCTTATCTATCGTAATGGATGATATTACATGTCTAAGCATAATATCTACCTTAGACTATAGTAGTTTTTCGTCTTTAACTACAGAGACTAGTAGAACTAGCTAACTAGCATAACTGTAATAGAAGGTCACCCCTTCCTTAACACTATAGTACGCTATTATAGCGTTAATGGCTATAATCCTACGTTAACATTCTTTTTCTAGTAACGTCTTAGGTAATGTCAAAACCACGTTAATTAGAAGTAGTTGTTTAGGCATTATATAATCTAATCGCTCTAGTGCACCTTAGACGTCCTCATTAACTACCTTACTAGATAGTTGCTACTTGCTGTTAATAATAGGCTGCTCTTTCTTATATTAATTAACGATGTTAAGTAGTAGCAACTACTACTATCTCACTCTCTTACTCGTAAGGCGTTTTTTAACCTTCCTATAGTACTCTTCCCTCTAGCTGCCTTCTAGAGACCCTAATAGGTAGGCTGTAATCTAAGATAATTTCATAATACATAGAAGGTTATTAACTAATGCTAATTACATAGAAGTCAGCTTCTAGGGGCACTAGGGGTTAATTAACTAGCTCATTAAACATATAAACCTCATTAAAGCCTTTTGCAGCTTAAGTCTATAATATATATTTTAGACATCTATATTAATATTCTAATTAAGGTAGTGCTTAAGGAAGGTGTTAATACTTATATGCTATAAGATTAAGTTTTAAACAGAGTCACTAACATTAGCTATACTAAAGAGACAACATTAGTTATAGACAGTAGGATCTTAGAAAAACACTTACAACTCTCATTTAGCACCTTAGCAGCTCTATTACATAGCATATATAGCTTTATGACTTGTTTAAACCTAGTGATCTAGCTGCCTATTTTCATGTAGTACTAAACTAATGCTAATAATAGCTGTAGATTATAAGTGATGCGAACGCCTTCTGCCTTACAAACTGCTTAACAAAAGACAAAATTATTAAGTATCTCATCCTTTAATAGTAGCTCCTACTTATTTATCTCCTATAGAACGTTTAGACTATACAACTTCTTAGGTGAATAGACGCTAGGAGACTTAAAGGCCTAAACCTTAAATAGCATGCTAAGTAGGAAGACATGTAGACTTAGTACTAGTGTTAGGTTGTATATGATTTTAGGGATTTTAAATTTATTACTTTAGGTTCTAGTTAGTATAATGTAGGTTATAACTTAAGATGGCTAACAAGAGGGCACTTACATGTCCTTTAAGCTAAGAAAACCCTTAGTGAATTTAGGTAAAAGTTTAACAAACAGTTAGGGACAACCTCTACTAGGGTCTTAAATTAGGGTTAGTTTAAGGTGCTAGAGACAGAGTTGTAATAAAGCCTCTAGTTAATTGCTAGTAATGCCTATAAGTTAAGAGAAGAGGATTTACTACATTTAAAGCCAACTAATAGCAAAAGTCATTTACGTTGTTGTAAGAAGCATGTAGGTGAATTTAGCTAGATCTTTAGTATATATAGTTACACTCTTCTACTTTAAGTTATTAAGACCCTTTTAATTAGCTATAAACTTAATCAGCTATAATTATATTAGACTAAAGACAAATAGAAGCCCTAACATAGTAACTAGAAAAACTCACATCTTGCCCTTGTTAAATAATCATTTCGTTAATCTTCTTACTAACCTTAAGCTTATATATAAGGTTATACTACCTCTAGAATGTCTCTAACAACATTATATGTTTAATGCCTAGCTGCCTCTACCTGCCTTTCCCTTGTTGTTAGTTGTAAACCTAGCTTAAGAAGCCTTTAAGGAATCTTATTATAACATTACAAAAGCATTATACTAGGTCTTTCTTAATGTAGGAGCAGTACCTTTAAAGGAGTGGAAAGTTAGCGTAAGCAACAATAGTCATTTAAATGTTAACTTACTAATCCTACTGTAACTTTACTTAATTAAGCTAGATTTAGGCCTTAGGGCTATATTATTGTTACTAAAGCCGCTGCACATTAAGTTCTTCTGCTTTAGCAAGATAGTGTTCTAGAGGGTGTTTTACTTCGTTGTCAAATAGCTATAACTTGTTATTAGTGTTATCATTAATACTGTTTAAAAGGGAATTAGGGTCAAAAACGCTTAAGCTGTTAGATTCATCGTTAGAGTAGGAAGTCATTAGCGTGTTAATATAGAGTGTAGAGGGTTAATTAGATTAGTAAGAAGAGAATTACAAGAGCATTTGAGGAGGTACAAAGTGATTGAACAGAAATGCAGACAAGTAGTATTAACGACTAAAAAGAGAGACTACGAGCAAAAGCTTGTAGGAGGGGTGAAGAATTAAGTGAATGAGACGATAAAGAGAAGAGACGGCAAAGAGTAGACGAAAGAGAGTGAACAAGGGACATGCTGCCTTTAAATACCTTTAAGTTAGCAGTTTAACGAGGAGATGGCTAGTTTTGGCTTTTGTAGGCACCTAGATAGTAAGGGCTAGGTGGGATAGGTTGGCTAGAGGTTGGATAGGGTGAACTAGGTGAACGACGTAGACGAGCTGTTTTAGGGGTTGTGATATGAACCTAAGGCACTATAGGTGTGCAGCGATTAATTTTAGGGTGTGGGAGTATTGAAAAGTAGGCAAGTAGGGTGTGTAAAACAGCAACGAAAGCTGCCCTTTTCAGCAGCCTCCTAGCTGTCACATTGTTAAATTAAGTATATATGAGTTTTATATGCTAAATAGTATAGATACTATAAAACGAGATAGGGTAAGAGTATAGTTCGTTGCTTACTATAACTAGTATAAAGACTATAAGAACAATATATAAGTTGCTGCTATTAAAGCTACTATTACTGCTAAAACTAAGTAGCTGACAACTCTAAGGGAACTTAATTCTAACAATAAGATATATTAGCATTATAGGCCTTCTATTAAGGAAGTTAAGTAGCAATAATAGTTTAAAGAGAATAGAGTTAACTATAATACTAATATCCTTAAATATTAGCAGGCAAAGCAGTATTAATATCTAGTTATATTATAGATTACACAGGGCTATTTAGTAATTCTAGCCTCATTAGCAGCGTTAGAGCGTATATTTAGTGATATAGTCACAAAGAAAAGGAACAGGTTATTACCTTCAACTCTTTGATATCTACTCTGCCTATAGGATTAGGGGGTTGTGGGCGACGAGGATGAGGATAATAGCGAGTAGACAGTTATCATATTTCATTACTATATACTACAGTTGAGCCTCAAAATACTATTTGGGGAACTCTGCTAGGTACACCAATCTTCTGCCCTCAGATCCGGCTTAAGACTTAGGCAACCAAAGCAATTTGGCGCAGCGGAAGCGCGCCGGGCTCATAACCCGGAAGTCGCATGATTGAAACATGCAATTGCTAATTCCTTCATTTTTATTTTTTATTTATTTTTTGGCTCTTGTTTTGTCGGTTGATGTCTGTTTTATATTGGGGGGCGCCGAGCTGAGATATCGAGCGATCTAAGTGCAAGTTCCTTTAAGACACGGGATGGAATATGTAATTATATCCTCTTATGGAGATTTTCTCCTGGTGGCCTCAGCACAGCTTAGCCTGGTGGTATCTCATCATCTCACATACCTACTACCCCCCCCCCTGTATGATTGTAACAATTCACTATTTTTACTGCTTCCCCGCACCCAAGTTAGGCGGAATAGCATTCAGGTTTACTGAGCGATCCTGCCAAGCTCTGGCAATACTTTTGCGGGTCGTTACAATCATACACCAAAGGGGGGGGTAGTATACGCCATATCTTCCTTACTGTCCCTTAACTCCCATCTTCTCCCCAACTCATTTATTCCCCACCACCCTCCTCACCTCAGATTCCTCACGCTCACTCATCCCTATTTCCACTGGCGCAGCGTCCGCGCCCGCGCCCGCCTCCAGCTCCCCTGGGATCTCCCGGCCGCCTATCTCCAAACGCTGCGTATCCTCCAACTCCGGCCCCAACTCCGGCCCCAAAACCTTTCCCTCATCACTCCCGACCTTCTCATCCGCGACCTTCGCATCCGCGCCTCCTTCCTCGTTTTTGAGACCGCCGCCACTACCTGCCCGCTTCCCGGCGCGGTAGAAGTAATACCCAACCGCGGCCAGGAGTAACAGGCCGATTATGGCGCAGCCGGCGCCGATGCCGGCTTTGGCGCCTGTGCTTAGGCCCCCTGATGATGATGATTTGGAGGACGGAGAGGGATCGGAGGGGGGTGTTAAATCGGCGATAGAACCTGCGGATGAACTAGTCGCCGCGGGGTTTGAAGATGTTTGAGAAGATCCTGCCGATCCAGACGTTGGGTCCGCAGGCCCCGCTAAATAACTAGATGATTCCGACGTTGGAACCGGAAGCCCTGCTAAAGCACTAGATGATCCCGACTTCGGCGACGGTTGTACAGTCACGGGTGTGTAATCAGCGCTCTCGAGAGTCCCGCATTTAGTTCTGATAAAGGATACGCAGTCGATCTGGGCCGTGCCGTTGTTTGGGTTAGCCTGGATGCAATCGACGAAGTTTCGGTCGCAGATCATGGATGGCATCGAGTTCTTGTAGTATTCTAGACCTGGCGCGGAGCTGTTCGATGCGCAGGTGCAGTCGAATTTGAGGGTGGTCTAGGGCAGAGCGCGTTAATTGATGAAGGTGACGGGGGGGTTTGGGAGCGTACGGAGTCGCAGAGGTTGGTGTTGGTTGTGAAGTCGCAGAGCCGGTGGCACACGCTGGTTTGGGAAGTGCACATTGTCACTGGATCCCTGGGTTAATGGTTGGCGAAGCAGATGGGGGAGGGGATTCTTACCACGAGCGTCCGCGGAAAATTCAGCAGGGTCAATGTCATAAGGGTCGATCGCCAATTGGGCAGTAGAGAGGCCGAGGAGTGCGGCTATGAGAATAGCCTTCATGTTCTTGTGGCCCATCATTATTTCAGCACCACGGCGGAGAGAGAGGCTTGATCGTGTTAATCGGATTTCTTGCAAAACACCAGCCTGCGGCGAGACATTCCCAAACGTGAACTTGCGTTCAGATTCAGTAGGGAGATCTTGAGCCAACATCGCCTTCCCGCCGCACGTTCGACCACAGGCCTTTAGTACCAGCCCTTTACAACCCGTCCCCTGTACCGTGGGGCGCCCGTCTGTCGCCCCACCATTTCCTAATCTCCTAAGCCCCAAATATAGCCTCTTTGGCATATCCTCGGTTGCAATTGCGAGTTTACATACGATATAGCAGAAGTCAAGATCCGAATGTCTATCATTTGTTGGGGGTTTGTGACCGATGTGGTCGGGGGTCTATCATAGTGCGGCTGAGGTGCAGCTTGGCTGGCTCGGTTTCCACTTAAGGAGCCACACCATGATCGTTCACTGGATGGCGCCGAAGGGGGAGATTGGAAACAAATCCTTCGGGCTGGTAATGCCTGTAAGGGCCGCCTGTCAAGTGTCAACACAATTGCTACAGACCCTTTTGCCCCCACTCAAACCTGGACTGACGAGCAATGCAATGGGACACCACCGCAAGTAGGCCCGTGCCCTTCAAATATTGTGATTTTAAAGGTTCGTACTGAGCACACGACTCGGCACCACGGCCCCAATATCACCTAGAGTGAAATGTAAAGGCCGACGACGGGCTCCTCACTTACCAATACTCATAAGGACCCCCAACCCCGAATTACATACGAGGAGAGCAATGGAATTACGGTTCAACTCCGTTGGGAAGCTCTCGGTGGCAACATAACTCTCCTCACTACGGCAAGGAAGGACTCAAAAACAACAATAATGCTACCTGTCAAGTGTTGAGCGCCAAGAGATAAGCGCCAAGCGCATTCCTTGACGTTTAGCGGAGACGCATGCCGTAGTCTGCGCAGAATAGCTTCACTTCTGTGCTTGAGCAATTCGATCTTTGTGAGCAAGGAGTTTTGTCCTACTATAGCAGATACCCTTACAAATAAAGAGACGGTGTTGTAAATAGAGGGTTGTGAAATGTGAAGGCGGGAAACTAGCCGCTGATAACATTTTTGCTTAGCTTAATCCTCAGGGTGCTTCGTGGGGGACCAGCGGTTGAAGACTACCGGTTTGATACATTTCCAACCCAAACCATGGTCTATGTTAGAAATCTAGAGCAAACTGCTCAGACCGACGTCGTCCCCCGATGGTTTTGTAACGGGGTGGTGCCGACCGCCGTTACAGTGCGTAGTATATATAGCGTGTTGCGCGTATTCCGGGCGAGCCGGAA
>KV458975.1:3127-25882 GCA_001662605.1 Pseudogymnoascus sp. 05NY08
CTATAGCTACCTAAGAACTCTAAACTCCACCTAGTGTTTCATGTCTTATTATTAGAACTAGTAAGAGGGAATACCCTAATTACAACTGACACTAAACTCTAGCCTAAAAATGAGATTATCAAATATAAGGTTGAGGCAATCCTAGACAAGAGGTTAGTAGGACGCCACGAAGAGTTTCTAATTAAATGGAAAGGTTATGAACTAACGGACAACTTATAGGAAACGAGAAACAACCTCAGCTGCCTAGAGTTGCTAGAGGAGTTCTACTGTTAGCACCTAAGCAGTTAAAGAACCTAGGGGAGAGGCCCTAGTAAGGGTCGTGCTTAGGGCCAAAGGCCTTAGAATTAGTATTAGACAGAGTTAGAAGAGGGGAACGAGCCTCAGCCTCTTACTAGTTGCGCTCCTTAGCCTCTTCTAGCTCGTTAAGGGTGGCGAGGCCATAACGCAACATCTCACCACCCTGCTTGCGCAAGAGCACCCTCTGTTTCTTAAGTCGTTAGGATTGTGCTAGGCTCTTGATAGCAGCCTAGTGAGCCTAGAGAATGGATAGTTTAGCAAGCTCCTGCTCTCGATCTAGTTAATCTTCCTTGCGCTTAAGCTTCTCCTAGTTGGCAACAGATGGACTAGATGTGTTGCAACCTAGAGCGTTTACTTAAACGCATTCACTACAACGGGCCAAACGAGAAGAGACGATACAGTCTAAACCTCTCTTCTCATAGTGTGTGCAGGAAGGCATTAGGACTCCGTTTAAAAGGATATGTTCAGCAAGAAGTTAGCGTTGCTTTAATTTCGTATGTTTGTTAGAAGGCATGATGGCAGCGCAACCTGCTAGGTAATTAAGTGGGTGCTACCCTACTTACGTTGTTAGCAATTTCCTTACTTAGTAGACCTAAGGGACTAGGCCTTAAGGGAGGGACCTAGTGTTATGGCTAAAACACGATGTGATTAGTTAGGAGGATTCAGATAGTAGAACAGGATATCTAACACTAGACTCCTAACAACGCTAGACCCCTTTAGGTTCTGCAACTAAGCAGATTAGAGGGGCCTAGGAATTAAGTGGCTCCTAGGACCTAAGGGTGTAGGAACTAGGAAGGTCGTAGGAACGGCAGGGCTCCTAGGACGCTAGGTCCTAGAAGCCAACTGCGTCCCACAACCCTACGTGATAGATATATAGGATAGATGGATATATTATTATATCTACTGCTATCTATATATCCATTTAGCATAACGCTACTATATAAGTAAATAGTTAGTTCTTAGATAGGAGCTTCGTGCTTAACTTAATACAGTATTTGTTATATACTAGTAACATGTTTTACAAAAGCCTTTGTGTCTAATCCCCTGCCTCCTCTATTAAGTAAACCTTACGTAACGAAACCTCTATAAGTCTTATACGTTTAAGACCTAGCGTTACACTAAGGTCTTGCTTGCAATCCTAGTAGTACTTCTTAACAGCTTCTATACAATTAAGCTTAGGCATTCGTTCAATTTCCTTCTTAAGCCATTCTACTTGTTGTTTCTCTAGCTTCTTAACAGCTACTAAGGTGCCTTACAGCCTCTAGGTCTTGTTAATCTAGTTGTAGTACCCCTATAGGTTGTCCCCCTAGTCCTTTGCTAGGACTTGTCGTAGGACCTTATAGAGTGAACTCTTGTAGATGTTCTTAATCATAGCAACCTTCCTGTCACTATTAGGTTCCTTACAGGCCCCTTTAATCTTATAGTGCGCGAACTTAGCCATGCTCCTTACAATTTCCTTACATTGTGAGTTCATTAGTTGCTTTAGCGTTAAGTCATCATACGTTTCTTACTTAGAGGTCGTAAGGGACTTAGCCTTAAATTCCTCCTTAGAGCTTTCTTCTTCTAGGGTGCTGTCGCCGTTTATTCCCTAGTCCTATAGGCCTTAAAAGGTGGCATTTAGCTGTCCTTACTAGGTAGCATTAAGCTGTTTGCTAAATTTCTTACTACTGTTCCCCTTCTTTAGCTGTCTGCAGTCTCTAGCCATGTAACTAGGCTTGTTGTAGTTAAAGTAGAGCTGCTCCTTTAGCTGTTTGTCCTTCCTAGGGTCATGGGATCGTCTAGGTCTAAACGTGGCATTAAGTTCCATTAGGTCTAACTAACGGTTGTCTTGTAGATGTTAGTCCTGTCTTCTGCCTTCATTTCCTTAGTATGGGTAGCTTTTCTTAGGTCTGTCATAGGTCCGTCGTTCCTTCTAAAACTTATATAGTTGATTGTTGATTTAGACCGTATGTTTAATTAGTAAGCCCATACCTGTTAGTTAGTTCTCTATGCAGGCGAGTTCTAGGCAGACATAGTTCTTTAGCCTATGTTAGTAGTGGCTAATGAGCGCGTAGGTGTCCCACTTAGTTTAATTGCTATATTTCTAGAATTCTGTGGTGTACGTGAGGGCACTACCAGTCTGCTTTAGTCTAAGTAGGTGGTCTTTAGTAGTTGTAACGGGGTGGTGCCGACCGCCGTTACAGTGCGTAGTATATATAGCGTGTTGCGCGTATTCCGGGCGAGCCGGAATACTGTAGTCTTTTTGGCTCAGTGAGGTGTAGCGCGAGCGCAACCGTACATCGTTACAAGAGTATTCCGGCTCCACGGTCAATGGGTTTTTTCTGGCTTTCTCGCTTGCGAAGCGATTGGATTAAGTCACGTGAATGAGATGTAATTCCTTACCTGGCTGACAAGGGCAACCTTGGGGGCTTAAGCTATATATATATACACCCTAGCATCCTGAGTAGTGATGAGGCCGAGAGCATAGAGTTACAAGTGCATTGCTACAAGAGATAGTAGATGTAGCCTCTGTACTTATGCTAGAAGGCATTGGAGTTATAAGTGCATTACTATAGCATAGTAGATGTAGCCTCTATAATCGTGCCGGGACGTCACGTACTAGAAGGGGGGGTAATTGTAACGGGGTGGTGCTGTAAGGATGTCTTATGCCTTAGGGCTAATGCGGATGGGTTGCAGGTCAGGTGACAGGCGACAAGGCAGCTTAGCTAAGTTGGACCCCATTCAGGTACATAAGGGGTAGGAAGCCTTATGCTCCTCCTTCATCTTTTTTGTATCCTTTGTAGTAGACCTATAGGATTGCACCAACTTATATCCAACTCACACTCCTATATGCCACTTCTCATGATATGGTGCCCTGTGTCCTTACAGGTGCTAACTGCTGTTATAGTGTGTAGTATATATAGTGTGTTGCACATATTCTAGGCAAGCTGGAATACTGTAGTCTTTTTGGCTTAGTGAGGTGTAGCATGAGTGCAACTGTACATTGTTATAATAGGCAAGTTCTAGGTAGACATAGCTCTTTAGCCTACATTAGTAGTAGCTAATAAGTACATAGATGTCCTATTTGGTTTAATTACTGTATTTCTAGAATTCTATAGTGTATGTAAGGGCACTACTAGTCTACTTTAGTTAAAGCAGGTGGTCTTTAGCAGTTTTTACCTTATTAATGTTCTTAAACATATAACAGATCTCCTTCTAGAATCCCTTCTAGTTGCTAAACATAGACTACATTATAACTATGCTTCTATATATGTTCTTATATAGGAAGTAGTCTTTAAGGAAGGGTTTGACCTATTAAAGGGCTTCCTCTATAAGGTAAGACATAGTCTATAGGGCATAGCTCTTAGTAGTAGGAAACTTATTATTGTTAAAGTACTAGTACAGCTCAACTTATAATAAGAATACTTTAAGGTCCTTATGGTTGCTAGAATAAGTGTTAGGCAACTTAACACATAGAGTCTCCCTAAGCTTGTTAATAGCTAGTGTGTTAGGCATCTCTTTGTTCTTAGGCTTAGACCTCTAAGACAAAGTTAGTGTAGTAGGGGCTTTCCCCTTTAAACTAACAATAGACATGTTGCTTTATATATAAGCTAGTACCTTATAGAAGTAGTGCTTAAAGTGTAATGCTAGGTCTTAAACTATAAGACTTATAAAGGTTTTATTACGTTAGTTTACTTATTAGAGGAGGTAGGGGATTAGACATAAAGGCTTTTATAAAACACATTACTAGTATATAACAAATACTGTATTAAGTTAAGCACAAAGCTCCTATCTAAGAACTAACTATCTACTTATATAAAGGCATTATGCTAAAGGGAATAGGGGGAATAGCAAGCTCCCTTACTATTCTCACTATTCCTATTGTTCTATTACATAATATCCTATAGGAGTCTAGTAGTAGATACCCTATTCTACTATGTGACTTCTAGGAGCCCCTATGCTCCTAGAATCCTACCTACTCCTAAGCCCTCTATTCCTAGAAGCCCTATAGCTCCTAGAGCACTTGCTCCTAGGAGCTTCCACACTTCTAGGGTCCCTACTAGTTCTAGGAGTATATAGGTTCTATAGCTGTAACACCCTTATAATAAGCCTAGCCTTATATTTAATAAGGTAGCTATTATTATTAAATTTATATGTAAATACCTATATAAGTAGGATTATAAAGCTTTATATAGAGCTGTCTTATACTAATGTAAATGTATCTTACTTCTATAAGTCTATAATTTCCATTATAGCTATAGCTTAAAACCTAAGCCTATAAGGGTGGTTTCTAAGCTAATTCTAGAACTTTAGAGCTACTAGTAGGTCTATATAGTACACTTTATATTTCTAGAAGTTAGTTCTAATAATAAAAGCTTAATGTAGGCTTATCCTTAATTCTAGATAAGTAATAGTTGCATAGTAGACTTCATTCCTCTATATAATGTCTTCTAGGCGTTCTAGTGTCATTTCTAGTGTATAGAGCTAGGTCTCTTCTATTTTAACTTACTATTCCTTATATAAGACATCTTAAAGCTATTCCTCTTAGGAAGGGGCTTATTCTATTATTTCTATATTATATAGAGTTAGTGTTTCCTATATAGGTTCCTAGATCCATTCTACCTCTTTATATTCCTCTACTTCCTTTCCTTAGAGATTAGGTAATTCAATAACTTAGACTGTCTTCTAGAGGTCTATTTCTAGGATAGGAACCTTAAACTAAGAGTTAACAAAGGTTAACTAGTATCTAATTACTTTACTTTTATAATAATACTAGCTACTAAGGACTTTTTTAAAGTTAGGATTATTATATCTAGCACTTTAGTTCTTTCTACTTATTAAGTATATCTATAACATTGTGTATATTACTAGGAGTATCTATTAAAAGAGTAGGAATGTTAACTATATAAGGAACGTTAATGCCTTTTATAGTCTAGTAACTATAAAGTAGGATAACCTTTAAAAAAATTAAATAAAAAAAAGAGCTTAGGCAAAATGCCTTAATTAAACAGGATTACTTAGTAGAAAAAATGAGAAAATATAAATTATAACTAAAATGGTTAAAAAGACATAAAAAAAGCTTAGATATCTATAAGATACCTACTCTTCTTACACTTTAGAGAGTTTGAATTATCTTAGGAGATATTCTTTCCTATCCTTAAATACTTAATCTTATTATATGTTCTAGCCTCTCTATTTTATTATAGTTAATGTTATATAAAACAAAAGTAAATAACGTATTTTATAGGCAAGTTGCCTACTAAAACACTAAAATCTAACTATTACTACCTACTACTACACTACCACCCTACATAATAAACCTTATTCATTTGTAATTGATTCATAGCGCCTCTTACATGTACGGGAATTATGTCTGATCTTCTCACATTAGCCATAGCGCTTCTGTCGGCTCTAGGGAACTATATTAGCGCACTAGTAAAAATAGGCAGGCCTGTAAATCCTAGGATGGACGCGAAGAGGCGGCTAGAGCCCGCGTGGAGAAAAACCCAGCTGCTAAGGCCATAGCGCGAATGGTGTAATCTCCTGACGTATCCGTCCAGCTCAGCTATGTTAGAATCTGATTATTGAGATCGTCAAGCTTCGGGTTTGACCCGTAGCTTCCGCGCGCCGTGATTAGACACCGACGGGTGGGACGACTAGTAGGACGACGAGTAGGACGACCCGGAGCAAGCCACTGCGTACGAGGACCAGTGAAAGATATGACGGGGCCAGGCCCCACGGGGCTCGAACATGTAAGAATCAGGAGGAATTAATCTCGGTTCCTCCGGGAACCCTGGTGAGGTCTCAGAAGGCGTGAGCCGCTGGTATTGTTTAAGGCCGAGTGTTTCTCCTAGGAAGGATCCATTCTGTTACCCTCTAACGCAATGGCGAACGATTTTAACGTAGACTTCTTCATTGATCCAGATTCGCCCGGACTGTTCGTGAACCAGCTAGGCGAATGCGATGGGCTCTTTGGGCTTGACGCATTCTGCGATGGAGGTCCTACCCCGAGATCTCTAGAGGTTCCTGCAGGTCATGGGGGTGGGAGCGTGCGTAGAAGATCCGATGAGAACGGCGTGGATGCAGCATCCATCAGTGAAACAGTCCATGCTGATGACGCATCCGACGACGACGACGACGATGGCCTCTATGGCAATGAAGCGTTGATGCCTACTATAAATGGTAAATAATTCCAGGGCTACTACTATAAATGGTAACGATCGAAACCCGCAACACGCATATTCGCCCGAAGATACAGACGATAAAAATAGACAACATGATCTACAAATCGCTAAATGATCGATCCACCACGCGTTAAGAATGCCTCTAGAAGTCGATCTTTAATGTTCCCAAAGTAGGTGAGAGCATAGATGTAAACGTCGCTAATGTATATATACACACATTACATATTCCTATCTTATGGCATTCTCGCTCTGCTCCGACCCCTTAAGCGAGCCCTGAACATCCTCAACCTGTGCAATCTCCCCCTTCTCGGACCCTCGTTGCGCCGTCCCTGCGATATCCCCCGCGCCTACGCCGCCAGCCGCGAGAGCCCTCACTGCATCCTTGTGTTCAGCAGTCTCTTCATAATCAATGAGCAACTCGCCATGCTTGCTGTACATGCGCGGCTCATCGCGGGCAGTACCGACGAGGGATAGCCAGGATTTTGTCTTGTGGAAGATGTGGTCCATCTCCTCAAGTGAGCGGTAGGCAGTCTCCGGGTAGAAGAAGTAGACGACGGGGACGATGAAGGCGTTGATGACGGCAAAGATGATGTACGTCTGGTAGCCGATGGAAGAGAAGGCGACGGGCGTTATCATTACAACCATAAAGTTGAAGGCCTAGGTTTGTTAGCTATATTCGTTCTTTAAAGCTTGCCCTTGACAGAGGGTGGTCGCATGGTGGTTTCAAAAGTTTTAGAGACTAGACTCACCCAGTTTGCGGATGTAGCGAGTGCATTTGCGGGCGCCCTGATAGCGAGCGGTACAATTTCTGCCGGATATAGCCACGTCATTCCTAACCAGCCAATCGCAAAGAACGTATTAAAGACGAACAAAAAGGTGGCAGCCACAATTCCAGTGGCTGTGCCTGGAAATGCGTTCGTGGCTGCGAGGACAACCATGGACAGCGACATGCCGACAGCTCCGAACAACATAAGGCCGCGACGGCCGAACTTCTCAATGGTGTAGACAGCAATAAAGCTGGCAAGGAAGTACTCAGTTCCATTAGCAGCGGCCAGAACGCGCGACATCGTCCCCGAGAGATGAATCTGCTTCTCATAGATAGTCGCTGCGTAGTAGGTGATCAGGTTGATACCAGAGATCTGCTGGAACATCTGGTTGACGTAAGCCAATACGACGCGATGAAAGTGGCGATCCTTGCCCATGGTAAAGAGGTCTTTGAACCCAAACTGGTTGGTTAAGAGCACCGTGTCCTTAATTGCTACAAACTCGGCGTGCACGTACGGGTCGGCGGGCGGGAGGTCGCGCAACGCCGAGAGGACCGCCACAGCTTCTTCTTCTTTTCCTTTGAGGATGAGCCAGCGAGGAGATTCGGGAAGCTCGAGAATTAAGGCCACGATTACTATCGCGAAGATGATCTGGAAGCCGATGGGGAAGCGCCAAGAAATAGTACTTGGCTCTAAGAAGGAGAAGGCAAAGTCAAGCCAGTAGGACAAGCAGATGCCACCCGTGATCATAGCACCTTCTATCATCACCAGCTTTCCTCGTTTGTGAGACTTTGACGTTTCTGATTGCCACGTCGGCACCTAATTCAAGCATCAGACAGCTCCTTTAACAGAACACTCTGAACGAATAATAAAAAGAGAAAACTAACCGTTGATGTATTCATGCCATTTCCAATCCCAGTAATAATGCGGCCCACGATGAGTTGGCGTAGACTAAAGGATGAACACTGCAGCGATGCGCCTACAATCATAATTGCCGAGCCTAGGAATATCATCTTTCGCCTCCCAAAAAAGTCACCTAACCAGATAGTGCAGACGGCGCCAAGGAGGCACCCTAAATTGTAGCTGGCCACTGAAATTCCCTGAATGAGAGAAACATGGTTTGAGGTCGCGTCGGTAGCATTCAAGGTGTCAATCTCAGGAAAAGTCCTAACGAAGGAGGGCAGCGTGAGCAGGCCGCCCATGACGCCTTGGTCATAGCCAAAGAGGCTGGAAAGCGTGTACAATTAGAACTTGTTCTTTTAAGTCCGCCGGCACGGGTGATAGGGGAGGGGGCGTTGAACTCACAAGAAGTCGAGGCCGCCGAGGAACGCAATGGCCATATCCAACTTGCTCCCGCGGAGCCCGAAATATCGCGGGATTCCAAACATCTTGACTTATCACGTTGCCGCCGCAGCTCGAGAACGCAGGGAAAAGACTTTTGGGGAAAAAGATTGGGCACTCTCGCTATTAGAATGGAGCTTGCGGATCAGGAGGGCGGGTGGGGAAGAATGGGCGTTTATAAAGTGCTTTTCTAGCACGCCCAGGCGCGATTGCTGATCATAGTCGCGAATGCCCACATATCATTTTTATTCGATGGAATGACTAGCCTACCACCGGACGAGTCGTAGAATAACCACATGAGGCTTAGAGAACGTGGTTGACCCTGCCTGGCTGTAGGAACGAAACTTGCAAATTGTGGGGAAATTTGCGGGGAAATTGCGGGGTTGCGGAGGTCTCTCACACAAAAACATTTTTGTGGAGATCTCGGGGTTACCTGTTTAGGAAAATACTAGCAGGGCGGGATCCGGGGCCGACCGGTAATGCCCACTGTAGTAAACCGACGCGTGCAGTTTCAGCATTGATCACGTGTCCAGGATGAAGAGTGAAACCTCCTGATTATGGTGTTCGCGCACACATTATGAATTTCCTCTTTGAGAACACCCGTGTGTGGCATACTTACAAACGTATCTCCATTTAGGTGAGTGGAGAAAGATGTAAAGTATGTCAATCATGCTCACATTTTCTTGGTTATGTTGATATGTTGAAGTTTTGACGCGTCGAAGCATTATTTTCCCATATTTTTATATTTGACGCGAGCCTCATTTGCCATTTTCATTTCTTGCGAGGATTGAATTCGCTGATTTTAATTTTTAATTGTACCTTGCTACTCCAAGCTCTCCTTTAATCAGCAGCAATGGCCGTTATCGTTGAGCCCACCCTCCCCTTCCAAGACTCAGATCTCCATCTCGGATCCCACGACAACTGGGCTCGTCTCTTCCCACTGATCAACCCCGCATGTGTAGCAGTTCAAACTCCGAGCGGCCACACGGTCCTCGTTAACAAGAGCCTTGCAGACCAGAATGATGTGCTCATGTGCGCCGTTGTTCCGGGCAGTAACTTGTCCAGCAAGCTTCTGGAAGAGAGCAACCTTGCGGCATTTGCACTGAAAAGCCACAGCAAGGATGATGCGACTGTGGAGGAACTTGTGCAGGCGCTCACAAACCGAGGGATATGCGTGGACCGCGGCGTTGTGGTGGTGATGGGCGGCTCCGAGAGCAGCTTCAATATGGTATCCGTTTCTAAATCGCTGGTGATGAAGATTAATGTTGTGGGTGACCTTCAATTTGATCACGTCCTGTCACTTTTCTCCAGCATGCGGCCTGAGATAAAGTAAGTTACGCTATCATATCTTCCACCGACGGTTTGCTGATTGTAATGGCTATAGGCAATCCTTGGAAAGCATCTCGCGGGTCATTGAACTGTTCTTTAAATCTACCAAGAGTACCACATCAACGTTCCAGGTGTCGAAGATAGGAAACTACCCATCTCGAAAGCGGGGCTCGGAATCTCTAGAGGTGAAATCGGTGAAGGCATCCGTTTTCGAAGATCTGGCCCTCGTTCTCGAGTCATCCGCCATCAACACGAATAATCAGGGGCAGATCGTATACTCTGTCCACTACGCAGATATCAATGGCCTCTCAAGGCTTGAGAACTATCTCTTGGCTCACGGTATATCAGAGTTTCTAAGTATGACACCATTATATGCCTCTACGAATGGATACCTGACTAACGCAATCAGCGCAACGAAACCTGTCCTTTCGCCTCACTCAAAGTGCAATTTTTTCTCACGCTGAACCTGCACGTGGCTACGCCATTTCCATTTGCGCCCTCCCCGCAACTATCCTATGCTCTCAGTTTCGGCCTCGAGAATCTGAAAGCGTTCCTAGCAAATATGTTTCCAACGTTTCCCTCCCCATTCCATCTGCCCTCACTCCCACTCCAACCGACGCCCCAAAATTCCCGCTCGACGAACATACCATCCGCGCCTGCATTGTCGCCGGTTGTGATGCCCTCATTTCCAATGAGCCCAAACTCACCGAGTTCGACGCGATCGTTGGTGATGGCGACTGCGGCTACACTCTCCGCGACGGTGCGACGCAAGTCCGCTCATTCATCAAACGCCAGGCTACACTACTGCCTCTCCCGCCCCTCATGCACGCCCTCGTCGACGACCTTGAGGTTTCCATGGGCGGCACGTCTGGAGCACTGTACTGTATATTTCTCTCGGCGCTCGCGACGGCTATCGGCACCTCATCAACTTTGGCAGACGCGTCAGTGGCAGCACAGACGCATTTGCTGCAGTACACAAAAGCGCGGGTCGGCGACCGCACTTGCATTGATTGTCTAGTGCCATTTGTGGAGGGACTGAAGGAGACGGGCTCATTAGAGGAGGCCTTGCGTCGGGCGAAGGAGGGAGTTGCACGGACGGAGAGGCTTGAGGCAACATTGGGAAGGAGTGCTTATTTAAATGAGGCCGCGACAAGGGGAGTCCCAGATCCAGGGGCTTATGGGCTGTTGGTGTTGTTAGAGGCAATGGTCAACGTGGCGGTTTAATATAGTTTTGTGAAATGTACTTCGATGAAATGGATATTGCGTTCGCCTACACTTCACCACTTGTAGTCCATTTGCCTCAATTTGCATTCCTGTTCGTACAGGGGCTATCTTAAATCCTGGTCTACTATGTGGTTGCCAAGATATAAACCGGATCTGCGACAACAGCCCGGAACTGATGATTTCCACGTAAAACACAAAACGCCGAGCAAGTTCTAGATGCAAATCCAAAACAATCTGACAGGCCGACGTAAATCTTGCTAGTACTCTAATGCTCGGATCGCCAAAAGCGGTAATTCCGAGCGCGAAATAACGTGTATACATTATATATCTTCTGTTCATAAATTTGGTACCATGATTTACGAAGTGAGACCATAGCACAACACACCGCAGCACAGCATAGTAATAGCGACATATGTTAGTTTACCCCTCTTCTCTACCCTCAATTTTTCATCCAGTCTCTGCTGTCCTTTTATCTACCTACTGCGCCCTCCATCCATCTCTCACTCACACCTCCAACTTTCACCCGGCTTTAACATGGCAACCGAATCTCTCTCTGCCACCTTGCCGCCTGCGAGTGAGACTTTCCACTTCATTAACGACCCGCGAGACACAATTCCCGAGGCTCTGACGTGCTTAACGCGCCTGAACCCCTCGCTGCACTATGTGCCCGAGCATAAGATCATTTGCCGGAGCGATCTGGCGGCGTTTTCGAAGGAGCATGTGACGGTGATTGGCTGTGCGGGGGGCGGACAGTAAGCTCTCCTTTTGTTTGGTGGTGCTCGTACGCCGTTTGTGATATTGTCTCGCTGGCGTGTCCTCCATAAGTCGACTCCTACTTCTCGTCGGAACGACTCTCATACCGTCCAGCCCAACCTACCCAGTTCTACACGCAGATAGGAAGCTAACAACACTAAAAGCGAACCTATGTTCACCGGCTTCGTTGGTAACAATTTCCTCTCCGCCGCCGTCTCGGGCTCTGTATTCGCTTCGCCCAGTGGCCGACAAATGTATGAAGCAATCAAGCTCTGTCAGTCCTCTCCCGCTTCGAGAGAGCGTGGCACGCTTATCGTGGTGGGAAACTACACGGGTGACATCCTCAATGCGGGATTGGCAATTACGCGCGCAACGGCGGCTGGATATAATGTGAAGCTAGTGGCTGTGGGGGATGATGTTGCTGTGGGAAGAAAGAAGGGCGGCAAGGTGGGAAGGAGGGGCTTGAGTGGACATTTGGTGGGCTTGAAGTGTGCATGTGCGTTAGCCGCGAGAGGGGCCCGACTGGAGGAGGTAGCTGCGGCGATTGAGGGTGTCGTAGAGCGGGTGGGGACTATTGGGTGCGCGTTTGACCGGTAAGCATGTTTTCTTCTCCTATCGGCTGAGCCGCCCAAGACTGAACAAGATGCTCTATTTTTCTGGTTCAGAAAGCAGAAAGCAGAGAACTGGTATTAATATGCACTAACAAAATTACTATCAGTGTCGCGCTCCCAAACGCACTTATAACAGACCTTCAAACACTGGCACCACATACAGTCGAGCTAGGCATGGGCTGCCACGGCGAACCAGGCCTCTCAACCCTTTCCCTACCACTCTCTCCCGCAGATCTCACACAGCAAATGATCAGCCTCCTCACTGATAACAGTGACAGCGACCGGTCTTTCATCCCCTTCGACCCCGCCTCACGCACGCAGGAAGTCGTGCTACTGCTAAACTCCTTCGGCGGCACCTCTAACGAGGTACTTGGTGTTTTCGCCGAGCTGGCCGTCTTGGAGTTGGAAAAGCGTGGAATCAAGGTCGTGAGACTGATGCTAGGCCCGCTGGTTACGAGTCTGAAGATGAGCGGCTTGGCGTGCACGATTTGGTTGCTGCCGGACGAGAACGCGCGGGGCAGGCTGGAAAGGGAAGAGGCGTTGGAGTTGTGGGATGCTCCGGTCGATGTTGTGGCTTGGAGGCGCTAGGGCGTGGGTGATGTGGGATGCCACGTTACTAATGCAAACGGTGGAGTAAAGGGGATTTGATCGAGGTGGCCGAGGAGGTAAATAACGGAAGGAATAACTTAACTTATCTATAAGTTACATATGATTTCCATAATCCAAACACCAAATAATAGTGCGTTGAGTCGTAAATTATATATTGCAAAACACCATCCACACAATCTCATATCAAAGTACCAACACCTTGTTCTCCACCAACTACCTGGCCCCGCAGGCTGTTATAATACTCCATACCAATATTCTTCACTTAAATCATCTACCACTCTGGTAAGGAGAGCTGTACACATGCAAAATCTTATTATTCTATGCTTGCCAGCTCTGTAGTACTCTTGGGTTTGATAGTGGATCGCATGTCGTTGACTTCCTGGAGAAAATCCATCGTCTTCTACCAACGATTGTCGGAAACAGCAATCACATATACTCTTCCATATAGAGAGCTACATAATTAGCTGAAGGCTGGGCCTCCGACAGTGTCTTGGTAACGAGCAGATGTGGATGTGAACCGCTAAGCCTGAAGGCTTCCTTCTCGGGCCTTCCCGTGATGCTTCATCATAGGCTACTCGGCTTCAATAACTTGTGTCGCCGTTTCTTGTATCACATTGGCCGGGCATCGATATTGAGTAAGGATTCTGCATGATTGCACGTAACACGACAGATATAAACTGCATTCATCACAGACACAACATTATGCACATTAGTCTCTGAGCCTCCAGCCATATATATATTCCAGTGCTGATGCCCATCCAACAAAACGCCCTCCCCCAAATATGCCCACCCTCTACCAAGCAGAATGGCCACCGTCAATGCGCATATCCGAGCCGGTCATGAAACTCGATGCATCACTGCACAAGAACACGGCGGCACCCTTATAATCCTCGGCATAGCTCAGTCGGCCCAGCATGTTCTGCGTCGGCCATTCGGAGCGTCTCTCTGGGTATTTGATGAAGAGTTCCTCGACCATACTGGTGACGATATAGCCAGGAGAGATGGTGTTGACGCGGATTCCCTGCACGCCCCATTCTGAGGCGAGGTTACGGCCTAGCTGCAGCACGGCAGCTTTGGAGGCATTGTACGGTGCACAACGGAGGCCCTGTTGTGAGGATCCAAGTTAGTCGGGTCGAATGAGCGGTAGGGAAGATGATGTGAGTGAACTGGGGGTTGGTGCACAGAATTGACTTACTCTGTTGGCGACCGTGCCGCTCATACTCGCAATCATGACAATGCTGCCGCCCTTACCAAACCGAATCATCTGTTTGGCAACCGCCTGCGCCGTCATGAAAGCACCCGTAACGTTGATCTCGAACATGGCATTCGAGTCCTTGGCCGTATAGTCCATCGCTGGAGTCTCCTGCTGGATGCCGGCAGCAGCGATAAGGCCATCGAGGCGGCCGTGTGTTGTTGCGATCTCTTCGACGATGCTGTTCAGCTGCTCAACTTCGCGAATATCGATGTTGCGGTAGTGGAGTTTTGTGTTGAGCTCCGCCATGGCACGCTTTTTGACGCGGGCGAAGTCTTCGCATGGTTCGGCTGGGAGAACAAATTAGTTTTGGGAACCGTGTGTGGAAGGTGCCGTTGTACCGAGTCTGTCCAATGCATATACTGTGTTGACTGTCAGTCGTGGTGCCTCGTGGAGATTCGGAGAGAGAGAAGTTACCTGTGGCACCAGCTTCAAGTAGAGCCTCAGCCTGTGTCAGTCCCAGTCCTCGCGCGGCGCCCGACACCAAGATGACCTTGTTGGCCAGGCTAAACGAGCTCAATGGTTTCGGCGACTCGGTCATCGGGCTTTGGATATGGGAGTCGAAGTCATCCGTGCTACTAACTGCTGGAGACATTTTCTCGTACTACTTGATCTGTCTGCAAAGGTCTGGTTGTACTGGAGAGCTGACGGGTTCGGACACGGGACTTTTGATGCGGCCTGGGAGGTGATTATTGTCAGTCTGCGAAGAGGAATGCACGTTCTGATGGCTCGGCTCATATTTATGACGGGATGTCTGCGACGACTGCAGCAGCTATCATCTCATCGCCCATACGTATCCGAACAAGTGCAGTCGGAACAAAAATAAAAAGTGGCCAGACCAGACTAGACCCGACTACCAACAGTTGCCCTCATGCCGGTCGGGAACACCTGGACAGAAGAGAACGCTAGGCAATACGAAATAGGACCCAAGAATACTCCTCTTAGGAGCTCTGTATTCAGCATATCAGGGGATTAGAGGGGTCTGGCGAGTTACGTTGCGGATATTCGGCTATTTCTACTTTGGGTAATTCCCGGTGTTAAGTTCTCAATTCTTGGCTAGCCGCTGCGGGTTTAGCGTTCCCCAGCTTTTGGTGTCTAGTGGCTGGAACGCCGGACAAGAAGTCTATTTCGCCACGGCAAGTTCCGCTTTGTTTACGTCGCAGGCTAAATTCCTATTTTGGCAACGCCGATTTCGAATCTGAGGAAGGGACGAGACTGAATTTTACGACTAGCCACTGGCCACACAATTCTCCGTACAGGTAACTTAGTTGGATATAACACAGTTTGGGATTAACACCGGATGTTTTACAGTTACTTGTTCAGGCAATTTTAGGCCACCATATCCGGCTCCACTCAATTCTCAGGATCCTGCCACCTCCCGGATGACCGTCTCTAAATTCCCCACATCATGCACGAAGCGCCCAAGAAACAAGCCATCCACCCCATCACTCATGCCCGCGAAAGTTCCGGGCCCCGCACTCCCGCCGTACAGGAACCTAACGCGGCCCTCGCGTCCTGGACATGTCCGCCTCAGCGCTTTCGTAACAGCAACAACATGCTCCGGCGCCGCCGGCTGCGCAAGCCCAATCGCCCATACGGGCTCATAGGCAAAGACAAGGTCCCCAGCCGTCACAGCCAGCACGGCCTCCATCTGCACCACGCACTCGTCCACGGCCTCGGCCAGTGAGCCACGCTCTCGCTCGCCAATGCATACCAGCGGCAGCAAGCCGTTGCGTTCCGCAGCTTGTGCCTTGCGTGCAACCAACTCGTCTGACTCGCCGAATAGGCGCCGTCGCTCTGCGTGGCCGAGTTCAACCAGCGTGCAACCCATCGCTGACAAGCTAGCGGGCGAGACCTCGCCGGTGTAGGCGCCGCTGTCTTCCCAGAAGCAGTCTTGTGCGCCAAGCTGCAAACTTGGCCCGTGCGCGCCAAGGATGCGCTGCGCGCTGCCGAGCGACAGGAAATCGGGGATGATGAAGATGTCGAGGGAAGGGTTGGTGGCGGCTAGGTGGGCGATCGCGGTGATATATGAGAGCGTTTCTGCGGGCGTGAAGTACATTTTCAGGCTTACACCTACTATTCGCCGGTGCGGAGGTGTGGCCATAGTTGATAGTGCGGCATGTGAGGTGTCCATTGTGGCGTGCTTGTGTGAGACTGGAGAAACGTCACGGCGAAGTGTAGTATGAGCACTGGGCTCGCAGCGATTATAAACGTGGCTCTCGCGACTCATCGTGCTTTTGTCTACTCAAAGTAGAATGACCGGTTCCTCGTAGGTAGTTGTAGACCCACAGGTTCGTTAGTGCCGGATTACCGCTTTGGGAACCATTTTGTAACAACCAGTCGCCGCAGTATAGATACGATGCATACAGGCCTGATAAACAACTAAGACGACAGCACACCGTTCAACTCCTGTACGCTAATACCCATATGTTCTAAAGCAAATGATTGAATTCGAGACAAAAGCCACATATACACAAATTTTGTATCATCAACCCAATATCCTCGAATCAAACTACCCAACTCTTGGAAATATATCTCAACTCATAACGACTCGCCTCTTGTTTTAAATCAGCGGCCAGCTTTTCTTGATCGTAATGGGCGCCATCTCTCCTCAACCACTACGCATCGTCCTTGGCGGTGACGATGCAGGCTTCGCCCTCAAGTCTCTTATAAACAGCAACCTCGAAGCCTCCCCAAACGTCGCCAATGTCACAGACATCGGTCCATTAAGTTCCAGCGACAAAACCGCCTACCCACACTTCGCCGTGCGCGCCGCACGATTAATAGCATCTGGAGCTGCTGACCGTGCTGTTCTCATCTGCGGAACAGGACTCGGCGTAGCAATTGCAGCGAACAAGGTCAAAGGCGTGCGGGCGGTGACAGCACACGATAGCTATAGCGTGGAGAGGGCCGTGTTGAGCAATGACGCGCAGGTGCTATGCTTGGGCGCCCGGGTCGTAGGAACCGAGTTGGCAAAGCGATTGGTGGACGAGTGGTTGGTGTATCGATTTGACGCGGGGAGCGCAAGTGCCGAGAAGGTGAGAGCAATTAGCGATTATGATGAGAGGCGGGAGGACGAATACACGGCCAAGGCGCAGGAGGTGTGAAGTGTGGGTGATCCGATAGAGAGTCAAATGTGATATTATAAACCTTATGAAGTGTGAAAACCAATGGTGACTGGCAAGTATAGCATGAAGACCCATATCCACCCTCACCGTATCATCTCGTTCGAAAGTCTTTTGTTGACGCCTCCCCTTGCTCACAAGACATTATTAGCAGGACCAGCTCCTGATTCATCCGGTGTATTGTCAAACGCTTTCCGTGGATCCTGCGGGATATATTCTAACCAAGGAAACATCTCTCCTCCAAAGGGAAACGGATTCATATCAATATCCTGACTCTCAATCATCATATCACCCACCATTCCTGTATATAGAGAGTCACTCGGGTCGCGTAGGGGAGGCATATCTTGCCCACGAAGCTGGAGGCCGAAGTCATAAAGTGAAGAGCCGGTGCGGTCGTGATAGGTTTCCATCGGCATGGTAGCGAGCAAATCAGCTTGGCCGGCGTCCAGTTGTGACATGGGCATGTGGAGCTGCGTGGATTGGTTTTGACTTTGCGAGAACATTCCGGAGTTCAAGTATGTGTTTGTGCTGGTTGTTGGTGGTTGCAGATACTCTGAAATGGATGCCCCTCCTGTAGGATCCTGCGTTTGTGATATAGTAGGCCTACCGCTTGGTCCAGACGGATTCGAATCAGCGCGTACTAAGCCGAAATTCACACCCGATGACGGGTTGATGGAGGCCAATGCCTTTTTATCTGTATTTGATACTGATTTGCTTGTGAAATTCGGACGCTGCGGCTCTCTAGTTGTGTTCGGATACAGCAACGTTAGGTTTGCATTAGGCGAGTTGATGTTGCCATTCAGTGTCCACATTTGGCCAGCATCCATGACCTGTAGGTCGGTTGCTCTCATTGTGATATCTTGCTCTGCTTCTCTGATCATGGATTTATTCGTCGAGGGTTCTGCCCTTCCATGTGGCGACTGTACTCGCACATAGAGCGAGTTGGACGCGCGGGTCTTGTCCTGTTTGGCACTTTCCATCTCCTCGGCGGTGTAAATCTCTGGATCCCACACCCCTTCTGCCTTTTGATCGAGTGCAGTAAGTATGTATTTGATCCCGACCCAGTAGTTCTTCAGTTGCTGTAAAGCTTTGTAGCATCGCTGGTAGTTCTGCTTCGCGGCAGACGCCAGGAGACTATGTTTTCTAGATTGATGATTATCCGGTCTCGACCCGCCGGAGCCCGTGGTCGACCTTCGATCTTTCCCTGTATCACTTGGTTGGTAAGGTGGAGTAGTTTGCCTTGAGCTTGGTTGAGATGCTGTCTGTGCTGCCATCTCCATTAAAAATGCACAAGCGGCGATATAGATCGGCTGGCTGGTGAATGGATTTCCGATGAAGATCTTCGCGTCGATAAGCTCTGCGAACGCTAAGATATCCGCTATGGTCTTTGCAGACGACATGGAGAGTTCGCGGCTATTTGGGGACAGGTCCTGAAGGGATACTCCGCTTGCATGTAAAAGAGTCGGCTGGTGTAAGATTATAATCAATGTGTGAAACCAGAAATGAAGCATGACAAAGTTGGCGCCTTGTTCCACTTCAACATAGTGTTGGAAGTTGAACACATTGAATGTGAGCCTTTGATCTAGTCCCTCGTAAACATTTGTTAAATCACTTTCCATCTCGTCGAGGCGTCTGCGCATGTCGGGCGTGACATCTTTTGTATCTCGTATAGCGTTCAACAGATCTGTCACCCGGCCGTAGAGATGTAGAATTCGAATGAGTGCAGGAAATGGTAAAGGCCAACCCGACTCTGGATCAAGGCTATATGATGGGAAAGGTAAATCTATGTCTTCGTCGCGGAGTGTAACGGGTCGCCCTGTTCCAGAAGAAATGACTCGGTCGAGCATAAGAACCGCCCAGAAAGTGTTAGTATGTTCTGCTTCAAATATATCCAAATCCAAAGAAATATCCATTGCCTGTGCAGCCTCTCCCAAACCTGCCCTCTCTTCCGCTTGACGAGGTATACTCGCAGCAGTGGCATAAGCATCGGTAGCATCTATAGGCCGGCCAGGGTATTTTATCCCTTCTAGTTTTTGCAAGCCTAAATCTTGCACCATTCGTATTGCACAACCAAGGAACAACCAGAGCGCGCTGTCCTGATTGGTACCAAAGCTCACATATGCAAGCAACAGACATGCCTGTATGCTTGCGAGGGTGGGGCACGGGAATGAGTCGACGACAACGGAGTTTGCGCGCCGCGCAAAAATTTGTCCGTAGCCTGACCTTGGATGCTTCGAGGCATCTGGATCATCACCTATAGCGGAGGAATATGCCGTTATTAGTAGCGGGTGCGTCGAAAATCGAGCTGCCACTGCACATATGGCGTCCACTAGAATCGCTTCAACCTTCTTTTCGCGCAACATTATCATGAAGCGATCCCGACGAAGAAAGGGGAAATTGCAACCAAGGCGGACAAAGAAAGTTTCTATTAGGTGCTCGATTAAAGGACTGATAGGATCGGAATTTGTCGGGTCGTAAACAGACGACTGTATTGCAGATAGGCTATCAGTCCTGGCCTGTAATGGCGGCGTGGCGACGCTTTTTGTCGCCGAATCTGTTCCAGGATATTAATGCTAGAACATATGCCAATAGGGCTTGGCAACCCACTGGTTATTGGCAAAGAAATTTCAGGACTATGCCTGTGCTCTTCAAGTTTGACAACTGTCTGCTTAAACCCAGGCACAATCGCACTTGGTCCGAAATAACGAAAATAGGGGATTGAACGGGCGCCGCTTTGGCCTGGGACTAAGGTTTCTGTTAACGTCTGTATCAACGTAAATTCATTTAAAGGATAGTCGGTTGTGCAACTGCCTTACCATCTATCGCATGTCTCTGGCCTTGTGAGGCATTTGACGTGTTGCTATGGTGCGGCTTAGAATACGTCGAAACATCCTGTTCACGCACTCCCAACCCGGTCGAGCTTCCGTCCAAGGTAGTTGATACTTGAGGAGATACTGATGTTGCCGCTCGTCGCTGTGAGTGTCCTTCCACATCAAGCTCAGCAACACGTGATTTTGCCGATTTGACCCTATCCGAAGCAACCTGAGCGCGTCTCGGATTTGCATAGCCCAAGCAAGCGTGGCCATTATCCCTGCAGGCCCTGCAAGCAGGGCGTTCGCCATCGCATCTTGTTTTTCTCTTGCGGCATGTGTTGCATCTGGTGGCACACTTTAGCATAAGCCCAATTCAAGGCATGTGACATGCGAAATCGAACAGAAGGAAAGGGGGGAGGGGGACGAGACGTACGCCGCGGCAGTGCGATGGTTTTTGGATCGGGATGGGCCATCGTATGTAGCGACGAAGCGAATTCTAGTAGGCTGTTCAGCCCCTTCTGTCTCCATGTCGACAGATCTTAACTTAGATAAGGTGCATGTGGGGAGAAGCAATGGCTAGGGAAAGCGGGATCGGCTAGAAAAAGCGACGTAGGAAACATCGGCGACTTCGAGATCGTGCTCCCCAGCAGCGTAATGCAGAGAATAAATAGGTATAGACTAAAGCAATACGAGTCCAGTGTAGCTGCAGAGAATAGGTGGTTTAGCGACGTTAAGATTGGAGGCAAGATAACAGAAGCATGCGGTATTATGCGAAGGACGTCTGGACTACAAAGTATGCGCTGCCCTCGTAGTAGGCGGCAAGTATACCCGAGCCGGGTTCTTAGCTCGCCACATGACTTCTTAGCGCAGCTCTGCTTAGCTCGCCCCAGCCTAGGTTAAAGCAGCAAAAGCTTAGGTTTAAAGACGGAAATAGAAATAACGTAATTTACATGCGAGTGACGCACACAAGCGAGTGACGCACTAAAACACCAAAACGCGTTAACTTAACAAAATTCCGATTATAGTAATACTAACTTAAGTTAAAGCCTCTAATTAAGAGGATAGGATACTAAAGGCTATCTATATAAGGACATAGGGACCTAGCTCACAGTAGCTGCATATAAGAGTGCAAGTCTATAAAGTTACTAGATTCTATTCTATAGGTCTAACAAAAGATATAAAAAAGATAAAGGGGGCACTCTAGGAGTCCCCTTCCTTAAATACCTAAAACTACTCCTACTTAGTTATACGTTAGCTAACCTCTATAACAGAACTATAATAGCTCTAAGTTACCTAAAGGTTATGTACCCCTTTATAACTAGTCTATATAAGGAAGCATCCTTATAATTTAAATAATTAAAAATAGATAATTAAAGAGTGTCTAATAAGCTATAGAATTATATAATGTCCCTAAAGTAATACTTAGACAATGTGCTTATAGTATTACTTCTTAATGTAACTCTACCCCTAACTTATAAAAATTAACTCTATATAAAGAGTTAGCTCTTGTTTAGTATATTCTTAACCTAGATTTACATAGATTTCTACCCTAGCTATAAGGTGTGTAAGAAATAGCTAACCTCTTACTTTCTAAATAAGGTAAGAGCCCTATTAGGAAGAACTAGACTACTAACTTCATAAAGTGTTATATAGAAATTAAAGTAAAGTTTAGCTATAAGTATAATTATAAATGAGTAAAATGTAAAGATCTTAAGATAATTTAAGTGTAGTCTTCTCTTACATAAAATATAGTTGTAAAATATAGCATATTAGAGTAAGATACCTATAACTTTAATAAAGTAAGTTTTATAATAAGAATAACACTAACTTAAGCTAAAACCTCTAATTAAGAGAGTAGGATACTATAACACTAGGTTCTAAATGATAGGACTTATAGAGGTTTCATTATGTTAGTTTAACTTAATAGAGGAGGTAGGGGATTAGACATAAAGGCTTTTATAAAACACATTACTAGTATATAATAAATACTATATTAAGTTAAGTATAAAGCTCCTATCTAAGAACTAACTATCTACTTATATAGTAGTATTATGCTAAAGGGGACTATAAGGAACTAAAGGGACTATAAGAGTTCTAATAGTTCTTATAGTTCTATTATATAAGTTGTGTTACTATAGCCTAGCTAACACTACTCCTGTCCTAGTACTATTATACTAGCACCTAATTAGCTTCTAGTACACTTATGCCTATAGTCTACTAGTACTACACTAAGACTAGTACTAGCATATAGATTATACCTAAGAGGTTGTCACGAGCATGCAACTGATGCTATGTGATTACGGGTTCTAACGGACCGTCGCGGATCCTTACGGACTACCCGTAAGGGGTAATGCTAAAACACCATCCGTAACAGCCTCAAACCTTACCCGTTTCAGGTCCGTAGTTATAAGCTAGACCTCTAGGCTTCGCCCACTTCTCTTCTTCTTTCTTCTGTAGTTTTAGATCTTCAATA
>KV458976.1:0-25770 GCA_001662605.1 Pseudogymnoascus sp. 05NY08
GATCCTAGAGGTACCTTCCTTACTACTAGTAAAGCCTGTACTAAGCTTCACACTAGTCTAAATCTACGAAATAGGTGCTAACGCCTTCTACTACAAGATGATGCAGAACGACGCTAAGTTCTTCTAGACTAGTATATATAAGATTAATTAGATCATATAGGAGAAAGAATTAGAAGAGGATAACGACATGATATCACTCATCTAGGAGAAGCTCCTGCCTATGCACTAAAAGTACACTAACGTCTTCTCTAAAGCAGAATCTAATAAATTACCCCTGCACTATATATATAATCATAAGATCTAGCTAGAAGCGCCATTGCCTAACACATTCTCCCTGCTCTACTAGCAAGGCACTAAAGAGCTTAAGGCTACAAAGTAATACTTGTTAGAGAACCTAGAGAAAGGCTTCATTGTTAACAGCAACAGCCCCTTTATGTCCCCTATACTCTTTGTTAAAAAAGCAGACAGCAAATTAAGGTTCTGCATTAATTACTATAAGCTAAACAGCCTAACCTACAACGATCTGTACCTAATACCCTACATTAACAAGTTGCTTAGATAGGTGTTAAAAGCTAAGATCTTTACAAAGCTGGATATTAGGCAAGCCTTTCACTACATACAAATACACCCTAACTCTAAAGAGTATACTACCTTTCAGACTCACTATAGGTCTTATAAGTGCAAAGTGTTGCTGTTTGGATTAACTAACAGTCCTGCAACCTACTAGAGGTACATAAACAACGTTCTGATGTCATACTTAGATGATTTCTATACAGCTTACCTTAACGACATTCTCATATACTCTAAGGACCCTACGGAACATATTAGGCACATACATAAAGTCCTTTAGAGGCTCTGCAAAGCTAGCCTACAAGCTGACATTAAGAAATGCAAGTTTAACGTTACCTATACAAAGTACTTAGGTTACATACTAACCACTTCTAGTGTAGAAGCAGACCCTAACAAGATTGAACCACTTTGTAACTAGATTTGACCAACTACCGTTACAGGTGTGAAGTCCTATCTAGGCTTCTATAGTTTCTACTGCTAATTTATTTAGGACTTCAGAAAAATTGCAAAGCCACTTACAACTATCACTAGTCCCTTAGAACCGTTCTAGTGGAGCAACGAATGTAAGAATGCATTTGAGGAACTTTAGCGACAACTACTAGCAGTGTAGGCTCTGCACCACTTTAACCCCAAATTGCCTATGAAGCTAGAGACCAACTCTTTAGATGCAGTCGTCACTAGTATGCTATCCTAAGAGCACCTAGACAAGCTCTAGTACCTAGTAAGCTTCTATAGCTATGTCCTTACTAGCTATAAGATTAACTAGGAGATCCATAACAAGGAACTCTTTGCCATCATGAAAGCGTTTGCAAAATAGAGACCTGAGTTGGCCTTAGTGTAACACTAAGTTGACGTTTACATAGACTACTGCTTGCTTAAGTACTTTATAACGACGAAGGTTCTCACTATAAAGCAGGTTTAGTAGATGGAGCTACTATTAGACTTTAATTTCTACATTATGTATACAGTAGGTAAGAATAACCAGAAGGCTGATATTCTAAGCTAAAGAGACTAAGACCTTATAATGCAACAGAAAGTTAAGTTAGACAGTTGTGTGAGGGTGTTACTTAGCCTAGCCTACCTACACCCCTGTATTAGTGCTAAATTAGCTAACAGCTACATAGCATCAATCTATGCCATAGATACCCTAATGGCGCTAACGTTAATGCTGTTCAACTTAATAGAAGCGCTATGTGCAGACAACTAGAAGTCGTTCACTAAGACACGTGCAAAACAACCCCTGCCTAATGGGTTTGCTATAAACGACTAGCTTCTCCTATATAGGGGCTGCCTATATGTAAACCGCTATACTAAACTGTGTACAAAACTCATCTAAGAGGCGCATAACTAAGTGTTGACAGCACACCTAAGCGGAAGGAAGACCTACTAGTTACTTGCCCTAAAATACCATTAGGTTAGAATGGAGACAGACTGTATACAGTATGTACGCAATTGCGTAACCTGCTGCCTCTTACACACTAATGTCACGAAGCAACAGGGCTTCCTACACCCCCTACTAGTACCTAATTACCCTATGCAACACCTTATAATAGATTTTAAGGAGTTCCTAAGGGACAAGCACAGGTATAACAGCATCCTAGTGTTTATAGACTACCTTAGTAAGACTTTAGTGACTATACTGTGTTATAAGACTATAGATGCATAACAAATGGCACAGCTGTTCATTAAGTGGATTTACTAATTTAGATATACCCTAGTCTTAATTATTAGTGACTGCGGACCCTAATTTGTGTTGTCCTTTTAGCATGAGTTCTACTAGATCATTAGCGTTAAGATTAAGCTATTAACAGCCTATTATAAGCAGACTAATAGGTAGACAGAAATCATAAACTAGTATATTAATTAGAGACTGCGCCCATTTGTATCCTATTACTAGGACAACTAGAGTGAGCTCATCCCTATTATAGACTAGGTCTAGATGATGCTTCCCTACGCTTTAATTAGCATGACCCCCTACTGACTTAAGTACAGAACAGATCTACGTACAAGTTAGGACTAGAACACCCTAAAGGGTTCTAACCCCTAGGAGACCCTAAACTAAAATGAAGCTAAAGCAGTTGCTAATCAAATGCACACTGCCTAGGTTATAGCTAAGAGCAATATGGCTAAGGCTTAAGAAGATATGTTAAAGTACACCAACTGACGCTAACGAGCTGTTAATTAGAGCGTCAGGGACTAGGTTTACCTCTCTACTAAGAATCTTAACAATACCTGCCCTAGCTATAAGTTAGGATAGTAATAGGTTGGACCCTATATAGTGCTAGAACAAGTTGGCTACGTATTTCAGCTACAGCTACCTAGTAGTTCTTAAATACATA
The DNA here is from genome assembly GCA_001662605.1 of Pseudogymnoascus sp. 05NY08. NCBI lineage: Eukaryota > Fungi > Ascomycota > Leotiomycetes > Thelebolales > Thelebolaceae > Pseudogymnoascus > Pseudogymnoascus sp. 05NY08. The sequence continues at coordinate 2,910 of KV458976.1, forward strand.
ATATGTTCTTACTAGACGTCCTCATTAAGGCTCTAAGTAACCCGTTGCCTAGTTAAGTAGCGCCTAAGCTAAGCAGCAAAGTTGTGGACAGCCTAGAGGAGTGGCAGGTTGAAAAGATCCTCGCTATGAGGATTAGGCGCAAACAGCTCTAATACCAGGTATCCTAGGTTAGATACAATCTAGACCTAGAGTGGTATCCTATAGCGAATTTTAAGAACTCTCTACATAAGCTTCAAGAGTTCCACACAGAATACCTAAGCCTACCTAGACTACTGAAGGACTTACCTAGATGGATTATAGCATAGGAGACGGGCGAGCTAAGCTACGATCACAAGAGGAACAGCAAAGCAGGACAAACAGCGTCGTTGCTACCTACAACACTAAACTAAGCATCCTCTAAGCTAGGGCACACTTAGAACTGCAGTCCTTATAGAGGCCACCCTTCCTAAACGTCTCACTAGCTTTATAATAAGCAGCTACTACTATGAGAGACAAAGGGTTGAAGTGACCCTACGCGAAAGACCACACCTAAGTTCCCTCTAACATAGGGCCTATCACCTAAGGTTGGCGACCACCTCTGCCCCATCCTCCTCTACCCCCTTCTTCCCACCCTTCTTCCCCCTACTACCCCCTAACTTTGCTGCTGTGACAGCATGCTCTACTAAATCCCCTACTACATCCACTACTAAGGCCACCCTGTCGAGGCTAGAGATGGTCTTCTCCTAGCCTATAAGGGCCAGGTTCATCTTCTAGCTGACAACGGCCACAGACTAGCGCACCTGCTATAGGGGTTAGCTAGGGAACTAGAAAAACACATAAGGAAGACAGGGAACTTACCTCTAGACTGTCCTCAACAGCAGTGTAGAGGGCACAACTCTCTATATAGGCTGAGAGCTCAGCTAGGGAGCAGAACTTCAGCATGCTAGCAGTGGCTAGGCTGACCACACGCCTAATCTCTGCAGCTGCAGCCTTAATGGCAACGGGGTTAGGAGGGGTTGCTGCCTTAGCAGCTAGGAGGACCTAGTACTTAGGACTAGCGAACTAGGAGATCTATCCCTAGAAGTCAGCAACCTACAAACGAACCACAGAGCTGAAAGCCAAACGAAAACCCACTAGACGGCAAGGGGAGTGTTGCCCTACATAGTATTTACACCTAGAGCTCTCTAGGCTCTAGACGTAGGACATAGTGGGATCTAAGTCTGTCTTACGCGCCTTAGCGCGCACGTAGCGCATACACTACTAGTGGAAAGCTATAGTGAGGGCGCTAGGAGGAGGGGGAACTAGCATCTTTAAATTAGGAAATCTACAATTTCCTGTTAGCCTAGCCTAAGTTATCACTACTGCGCTAATGTAGTTCTAGCACCTACTAATTCATTGGTTGTGTTTTTGTATCTAAAAAACAACCTGTTAGTATTTAGCTGCATAATTAGAGGGGCTACGTACTAGTCTTAGGATAGGGGTTGTAGGTGTTGTTATGGAAGAAGAAACTTCAAAGTGTAGGCGGAATTAGCTGCTTTATAACAACAGCTTAGAACAATGAATTTCTAAGATGGATTAGTAAGTGTATAGTAACTAATAACGTTGCGACGCTTTATATCACAACTAGATACAATATGGTATTAACTCAGACGTTCATTTTTTAGCCTTTATCTAGAACAAAGTACACTCTGTGATCTACCCTACAGATGCATTTAGCAACACAATCTTTAAACAAAGATTGCCTTAACGGATCCTAACACTTAGATACTACTTAGTTGACATATAGAACCATGTGCTTTAAGGACAAAGCCCCTTCTTAGAAGGGGGGGGGTAATGTAAGGATGCCTCCTTACACAGGGTACATTTAGACCTATAGGGTAGCGCCTAGCACCAACACTATAGGGTGGCAGGGTAGGATTTTAAGGGTTAGGGTAGATTTAGGTAATAGACAGGAGTAGATCTACAGGCACGCTAGGCTTAGTAGAGTTAGACCTAATATAGATACTTAAGGGGTAGGAAGCCTTACGCTCCTCCTTCATCTTTTTTGTATCCTTTGTAGTAGACCTATAGGATTGCACCGACTTATATCTAACTCGCACTCCTATATGCCACTTCTTGTAATATGGTGCCTAGTGTCCTTACAAAGTAGAACAGTAGAATGCATTATAACCTAAGCTCCTTTAGCAAGCTAGCTTAGTACATTATTAATTAAGCTAGGAGAGCTATCCTAATGCTGTCTAATGCAGTTCTTAACATGCTCTGTTTAAAAGTTAAGCTCCCTTATAGTTTAGAGAGTCTTTAAAGTCTAGTTATTACTCTTAACTATAGGAGGAGTTAGAGTTCTTAAGTGTAGATTTAAGTATGAGAGAACATTCTATAGGTTATACAGAACTAGTCCTATAGCTCAGAACCTACTCTTAATGTTCTACTCTATAAATGCAGCTTTAAATGCTTCTTTAAATGTAGAGAGAAACTTAAGCTTTATAATATGATTTAGCCTGTTCTATATAAAGGTTTTAATCTAACGTCTATACAAAAGCTTTAGTAGAGCAAAGCAACTAATGTTAAGCAGTTGAAGAATGTATAAGGAGTGTGGTGGTATATAGAGGGTGATTATCTTCTGTTCTATGCAGTAGTGTTGAAATTAAGTAGAGAGGTGGCTCTTATGCCTATTAAGAATAAGAAGGCGATAGGTTCTAATTGTACAAGTGCTTATATGTTAATTAAAGTGTTAAATCTACTTATACCTAATTGAATTTAAAGTCTACCTATTCTCACTTAGCGTAATCACCTAATCGTCTAGTAATCCTAAGTCCTTGTACTAAGCAGAGAGGTGATTCTGCGCCTTAAAAATGATGAACAGCAGGAGTGCCTATCTGTATGAATTAACACCTTAGATAATTAACACCTACTCTCTATTCCCTAGCTGTATAGTCTTTAGACAGCTCTTTGCTTCTAAGCTCGTAACTACCTTTATAGTAGTAATAACTCCTATTGCAAAGCTAGCTTCATTAAAGTTGTAGATATCCTACTCTAAGATGCTATATTTTGCAACTGTATTTCATACAAGAGAAAACCACTCTTAAATTATCTTAGAATCTTTACATTTTGCTCGTTTATAATTATACTTCTAACTAAACTTTGCTTTAATTTCCATACAACGCTTTATGAAGTTAGTAGTCTAGTTAATCCTAATAGGGCTCTCGCCTCGTTTAGAAAGTAGAAGATCTGCTATTTCTTATACACCTTACAGCTAGGGCGGAAATCTATGTCAATCTAGGTCGAGGATGTACTAAACAAGAGCTGACTCTTTGTATGAAGTTAAGTTCTTTAACTTAGGGGTAGAGTCGCGTTAGGAAGTCATTCCATTCATTCTGTTACTTAGGGTCCTACGTGGCACGTCAAACGACAATGCAGTAGCTCGTACACTCTTAAATTGATGTTCTTTTAGTGCCTAGATAGCTAGAAGTAGTCTACCCTCTTAATTAGAGGATTAGGCTTGTGTTGGTTGTGGCATTGTTAACTGTAGTCAAGTTGACGCGTTTTGGTGTTTTAGTGGGCAACTCACTTGTGTAGGCAACTTGCTTGTGAAATACGTTATTTATAATGTAAGTGCTTTGTAAAGAGCAATCTAGGAAGCATAGGAAAAGCATGTTTATGCTATGTTAGACTTAGTAGCAACAATAAGTGTATTAATGTACATTGTTAAATTGCTACTGATTTTATAGCTAGTGCTAAGTAAATATATAAGTTCTAGATATTACAATAGTCAAATACTACTGCCAACACTGTAATACTTTCCCCCTAATCTGCGAGAAAACTTAGTGTATATTTTGTATTAGTGACGATCGACAGAGTTATGACAGGCGCATGCACACATTTTCAAAACCTAACAAGATGATGGACTATGTTAAGAGGCACTTATAGAAGAAGGCAGCAGGGGCGTTTAAATGCTGCCATCTAGTTTGTAGAGCAGAAGAGCTACTTCTTAACAACATTATACATTTCAAGAATCATGTAGAGGCGGTGCACGGCATTAGACTTCGAAACCCAAAATATATCTCTTGAAGAGCAATTAGTCCTTGTGGCATTGTCCGTTCCGAAACCCTCCTTAACCATTGCCTTCTGCCTTCATTCTGCAAGTATGTAGTGTAAATACCAGGACATCCTTCTAGAGGAATATAACTAGTGCAGCTCCTCCGTGTTAAATGCACATGATATCTCAGTGATACGCAACCAAAGAACGGACGAGGAGGCCATTAAGTTATATTTTGTTAGGAAACCTGCAGGCGAACTAAGGAGTGGACACAGCAAATCTGCCACGCCACCAAGGAGAAGGTAAATCTATAAAAAAGACAAAAGCATACAACAGTGGGTATTCGCTAGTGGTCACCCACCCAACTACTAATCCACCGATCTCAATTTCAGTGGATTAATACTCAGGACAGCACCATTTGGACTAGCGGGTGAGCGTTGCTGCTCTTAAATTTTTGATGCCCTCATGATGATCTGGTTGCGGTACCTAGGTGAGCGAAGGTGAGCGTATGTGAGCAAGGGTAAGGCGTGGCTTGTCCGATCTCAGTAGTTTTAGCAGTACATAATAGTCTTAACAGCAATCAAGGTAGACATGCAACTCCACAGTGTTGCAAACATCCTTCTAATAGTATATATAGCAAGGCTAGTTGATCTAGAGAACGAAGACAACGACTACAGCAATATTAAATTACCACCTCTCCTAGTTTCTCTTTTTCATCCATTCTTCCTCCTCTTCAACAACTCTCCTACGTAACTAATTCCTTACTGTTTCTTCTTCTCCTCCTTTAGCGCCTCTGCCTTATACATGTTACAGCTATAACACGATATGATTGGTTGAGGGATTTAAGGTGCTAGAACAGGAAGTCTAGTATCAGACTCTAAGCAACACCAACCCATTTTAGGATCAGGGGCTGAGTAAGCTGAGGGATTCCAGGAACTGAGTGGCTCCTAGAATCCTAGGGCGCAGGAGCAAGGGAGGGTGTGGGAGTGCCGGGGTTCTTAGAACACTAGGTTCTAAGAACCAGTCGCATCCCACAACCTTACGTGATAGACCACGCAGGACTACAGTAGTCTAGTACAAGTAGGACCATAATGGACCACAATAGTCCTTCATGACATTAGGCACAACGCCACTATATAAGTAGATAGTCAGTTCTTAGATAGGGGCTTTGTGCTCAACTTAATACAGTATTTGTTACATACTAGTAACGTGTTTTACGAAAGCCTTTGTGTCTAATCCCCTGCCTCCTCTGTTAAGTAGACTACACAATGAAACCTCTATGAGTCTTATAGTTTAAGACCTAGCGTTACACTTTGAGCACTACTCCTACAAGGTACCAGCTCACACACAAAGCAACATGTCTGTTGTTAGTTTGAAGGGGAAAGCCCCCACTACGCCAACCTCATCTTAGAGGTCTAAGCCTAAGAACGAAGAGATGCCTGACGTGCTAGCCGTTAACGAACTTAGAGAAACTCTACACGTTAAGTTGCCTGACACTTATTCTAGTAACCGCAAGGACCTTGAAGTATTCTTGTTATAGGTCGAACTGTACTAGTACTTTAACGATGACAAGTTTCCAACTATAGAGAGCTATGCTCTGTAGACTATGTCCTACCTTAGGGGAGAAGCCCTCTAATGGGTCAAACCCTTTCTTAAGGACTATTTCCTATATGAAAATACCTGCGGAAGTATAGTTGCGACCTAGTCTATGTTTAGTAGCTGGAAAGGATTCCAAAAGGAAATCCGTTATATGTTTAGCAACATTAATGAGGTTAAAACTGCTAAGGACCACCTGCTCTAACTGAAGCAGACTAGCAGCACCCTCATGTACGCTACAGAATTCTAGAGATACAGCAATCAAACCAAATGGGACACTAACGCACTCCTTAGCCACTATTGCTATAGACTAAAGAATTACGTTTGTATAGAACTCACCTGAATGGAAAATCAACTAACAGATATGGTTTTGCTAATTAAACATATAATCTAAATTGACAATTAGCTGTATGAATTTTAGAAGGAAAAGTGAAACTATGATGGTCTAAAGAAATACAACAGGTATTAGAAGAACGAAGGCAGAAGACAGGACTAACACCTGTGAGACAACTGTTAGTTAGACCCTATAGAACTTAATGCCACGTTTAAACCCAGACAACCCTATGACCTAAAGAAAGATAGACAGTTTAAAGAAAGGCTCTGTTTCAACTGCAACAAACCTAGTCATATGGCTAGGGACTGCAGACAACTAAAGAAAGGGAACAGTAGACGTAAGTTTAGCAAACAACTTAATGCCACTTGGCAAGGGTAATTAAACGCCACATTCTAAGGCTAGTAGGACTAGGGAATAACAGGCAACAGCACTCTAGAAGGAGAAAGCTCTAAGGAGGAATCTGAGGCTAAGTCCCTCATAACCTCCAAGCAGGAAACATATAATGAACTAGCACTAAAGGAGTCTATGAGCTTATGATGCGAAGAAATCGTAAAAGACATGGCTAAGTTTGCACACGCTAAGATCAAGAAGGCCTGTAAGGAACTAGACGGCGCTATGCTAGACAGTGAAAGAAAAGTTTCTATGATCAAAAGCATCTATAAGAGTTCACTCTATAAGGTCCTGCAACAGGTCCTGGCAAAGGATTAGGGAGATAACTTGTAGGGATACTATAATTAAATCAACGAGACCTAGAGGCTGTAAGGCACATCTATAGCCGTTGAAAGACTTAAGAAGCAACAAGCAGAATGGCTCTAAGAAAAGATTAAATACATGCTAAAGCTTAAGAGCATTAACAAGGTTGAGAAATATTACCAAAATCACAAACAAAATCTTAGTAATTATTAATAGAGAACGTAGGAAACCCTCTAGGAAGGAGAGGTTAGACTAGCTACACGTTTAGAACGCTAAGCTATAGAGTAGCTTAACACCTTTGTAACGCTACTAAAGGAAGACCATCCGTGGGATAAGGGCCTAAGGGAACTAACTATAACAGATACAACAGAGACTAATCATCCCTAGCACCCATACGTCTACTAGGAGTATTATAGCGAAGACGATTGCAAGCTCCACTAGAGAAAGAAACACTAGTATTAGTTGTTTCCCTAGTCTTTGCTAAGAATACACTTTTAAGATGCAGGGCAAGTCTATGCCCTTAGGCGAAGCCAGTTGGAAGGGGAACTACCCCTTAAGACAGAATAGGTATTCAAAACCTACCTACACCTGCTTGTAGAAGCAGAGGAAAGGGGGAGACCCTAAGGACCACTGTTGGAAGCAGATGGATTCTACCCTTCCTTAGACAAGTTAAAAAACTAGGAGTCCTTGACAGTAGGCCACTAGCGAGCAATAAGAAGAGGCCTAGTACAAACTAGCTATGCGCTACAATAGGCAGCATGCAGCTATACATAGTCGCTAGGATACAAAAGCAACATCTCTAAGCAATGATAGACTTAGGAGCAACAGGCAACTTTATGACAAAGAAAGTAGTAGATACGCAAGGCTTTAGGACGCAACTGAAAGCTAATCCCTACCTACTTATAGTAGTAGACGGAGAACCCATCTCAACTAATAATGGAATGGTAACCCTTAAGATAGTCCCATTAGAGATGGTCATGCTATAAGGACACAAGGAAACGATCTAATTTGATATCGTGCACATAGACAACTATACGTGCATCCTTAGTGTGCCTTAGCTTAAGGAACATAACCCCTAGATTAACTAGCAGAACAAAGAAGTTGTGATGAGCTAATGCACGTGTAAACGAACGGGCATGACGCAACAGGAGGGCCCCTCCTAGGGCTGACGCAAGGTGTGTGCAACCTCTATAGAGCCTAATGACCTGGCCTAGGCATCCTCACTAATTAGTATACTAGTGGAGTATAAGGAATACGAGCAGTTATTCTAGAAGGCCCCCTTAAGTAAGGCACTTCCTAAGCACCAACTGTAGGATTATGTGATACCTATAGAGAAAGACAAGAGTCTACCGTTTAGACTGCTATACTAGCTATTAGAAAAAGAGCTGAAGGTACTAAAGGAGTACATTGACGACAACCTAAAAACAGGACACATTAGGCTGTCAACATTGTTAGTAGGAAGCCTAGTACTGTTTGTACCTAAAAAAGATGGCTCCCTAAGACTATACGTCAACTACCAGCCCTTAAACAACATTACGATTAAGGACAGATACGCACTACTGCTACTCTACGAAATGAATGATAGATTTTAAGGAGCAACGATATTCACTAAGCTGGATCTATAAGGCGCATATGCTCTAGTTCAAATCAAGGCTAGGGAAGAGTGGAAAACAGCATTCTGCACCCACTATGGCTTATTTGAATACTAGGTCATGCCGTTTGGGCTCACTAACGCCCCTACTTCATTCTAACGTTTGATGAATGACACCTTACATGAATACTTAGACGTATTTACAGTTATATACCTAGACGACATCCTAGTATACTTGAAAATGGAGGAGGAACATGTTAAGCATGTGAAGCTAGTCTTAGCCAAGTTGAAAGCAAGACAGCTACTCCTTAAACTAGAGAAGTGCGACTTCTATAAGAAAGAAGTCGAATTCCTTAGACACCTAGTTAGAACAAGGGGAGTCTAGATAGACCCTAAGAAAGTCAGCGCAGTCTTAGACTAGCTAACCCTAACAACAGTTAAAGAAGTGCAGGCCTTCTTAGGTTTCGCCAACTTCTACTGAAGGTTTATCACAGGATATTCCAAGGTAGCTCAGCCACTTATAGAGCTCACCTAGAAAGACCTTGCGTTCAACTAGACAGATAAAGCAGAGGCTGCCTTCTAAGAACTCAAGACAAAGTTCACAGAGGCACCCATCCTAGCCACGTTTGATCTAAAGAAGAAAATCATCCTTAAAATGGATTCTTCTGATTTCGTAATTAGAGCTTGCCTAAACCAACCAGACGAAAGCAGCAAGCCTAAGCCAATCACGTACTACTCTAGGAAACTATCACCTGCAGAACTCAATTACAACATACACAACAAGGAGCTAATAGCCATTGTCGTTGCCTTTAAGCAATGGCGAGTATACCTTAAGGGATCCACCTACCCTATATAGGTATAGACAGATCATAAGAACCTTATATACTTCACTATAACTAAGGTGTTAAACTGAAGGCAAGTCTGCTAGGCAGAGACACTCACAGCCTACAACTTTATAATAGCATATTAGAAGGGCTTAGACAATGCAAGAGCAGACGCTCTTAGTAGAAGGACTGACTACATCAGCCTAAAACAGGAAAGACCTTAAGCAATCCTAAAGAAGATAGAGGCAGGCATGTAGTATAACGAGCTACTAGTGATGATCGCTATGATAGAAGACTTAGAACTAGAGGAAAGACTTAAGAAGGCTTACGCCATAGATGAATGTGCAAAGCGAGTCTTATCTAAGGTTAAGGGCAACTTTGCTATTAACAAACAAGGCCTAATTCAATTCAAGGGATTAGTGTATATCCTAAGCCAAATAAGACGCCTGCTAGTGTAAGAACAACACTTGCTGCTAGCACACAGCCATTAGGGAGTAACATGAACCTTTGAACAAATTGCCTAACACTACTACTTCCTAGGCTTACAGAAGCAAGTAGAAACAGTAGTAAGGGAGTGCAACATTTGCAGCAAGTCAAAATCTAATAGGCACTTGCCTTATGGGCAGCTTATGTTAACACTAGTACTAAAAGGAGCGTAGAAGTTAATAGCTTTAGACTTCATTATTAAGCTACTACTATCTAAAGACCTATTAACAGGAATATTATATGATTCTATCCTAGTTATTACAGAAAGACTCACAAAATATAGGAAATTCATATCATACCTTAAAGCTAGCAACGCTAAGGCGCTTACGTATACCTTCATTTAAGTTATATTAGCTGATTATAGGATGCCACAAGAAATCATCTTAGATAGAGACAAGCTCTTCACTTTGAAATTCTAGAGATCATTAATGGTGCTGCTAGGGACAAACCATAAGCTGTCTACAGCTTTCTACCCCTAGACAGACAGCTAGACAGAAAGATTAAATCAAACCCTTAAACAATACCTGCGAAGTTATGTCAACCACTAGCAGGATAATTAGGTCTAGATTTTACCCATCGCACAGTTTGCATATAACAGCGCAATAGCAGAAGTAACGAAAGTCTTGCTGTTCTTTGCTAATTACAGCTACTAACTAGAGGCATACAGGCACCTAAGACTAGACAAATCACAAGCAGAACAAGCCCACATTATAGTAGAACAACTAAAATCGTTCTACGAACAACTTGCAACGGACATCTAATTCTTAAATGAACGATCTGCTACATATGTAAACAAGAAGCGTAGTATAGAACCTGCCTTTAAGGAGGGGGATAAAGTATACCTACTCTAAAAACACATTAAAACGAAACGACTAAGTACAAAGTTGGACTTTAAGAAACTAGGACCATTTAAAATATTAGATAAAGTTAGCTTAGTTAATTATAGGCTACAGCTACCTAAGAACTCTAGACTCTATCTAGTGTTTCATGTCTCATTATTAGAACTAGCAAGAGGGAGTACCCTAATTACAACTGACACCAAACTCTAGCCTAAGAATGAGATTGTTAAGTATAAGGTTAAGGCAATCCTAGACAGAAGGTTAGTAGGACGCTAGGAAGAGTTTTTAATAAAATGGGAAGGCTACAAACCCACGGACAATTCCTAAGAACCCACAAGGAACATTAGCCATAACTTGATTTAGGAGTAGAAACGCCAACACCCCTAGAAAAAACAGTAGTCAGATTAGCAGCAAGGCTGCCCTAGAAGGGTTTAGGGAGCCCCTTAAAGGCATTAGGATTAATAAAAGGAGATTCTAGGAAAGCAGAGGCCTCAACTAAGGCGGCTGCCCTGGCTTCTTAGCAGGATGACTCCTCCTGCTCATCCTTCTCTTTTGCGTTAAGTTCCTCTAGGGTTGATACGCTAAGTTCAATCATCCTCTGCTCCTTGTCATTAAGCAGACGTTATTGTTTCCTTAGGCAGATGATTTTCATTATAGCTTCCTCCTCCTTGTCGTGTAGCTTCTTGCATTAGTGATCTAGGGAAGCCTAGCTGCCAAGGGAAGGTAGCTTTTCAGTGAAGTCACAACTTGTTTTGTGATAGCGTACACATTTAGAACAGCGGGTGGATTTTGGACTAGAAGCAACGCATCGTTTCTTAGTCCAAACGCAGAATCCATAGGGAGACATCTCTTTACTAGATTTGTCAATACAAAGGGCAAGGGTGATTTCTTCTAGTCTTTTCTTTAAGCTATGGGCAGTTATAATAGGAAGGACATGGCAGCGCAACCTACCTGGTAAAATAAGTGGGCGTCACCCTGCTTAAGTAGTTAGCAGTTTCCTTAGTCAGCAGGCCTACAGGACTAGGCCTAAGGGAGAGGGACCTAGTGTTACAGCTATAACACAATATGATTGGTCGAGGGATTTAAGGTGCTAGAACAGGAAGTCTAGTATTAGACTCTAAGCAACGCTAACCCATTTTAGGATCAGGGGCTAAGCAAGCTGAGGGATTCTAGGAACTAAGTGGCTCCTAGAATCCTAGGGCGTAGGAGTAAGGGAGGGTGTGGGAGTGCCGGGGTTCTTAGAACACTAGGTTCTAAGAACTAGTCGCATCCCACGACCTCACGTGATGGACCACGCAGGACTATGGTGGTCTAGTACAAGTAGGACCATGATGGACTACAATGGTCCTTTATGACATTAGGCATGACGCCACTATATAAGTAGATAGTCAGTTCTTAGATAGGGGCTTCGTGCTCAACTCAATACAGTATTTGTTACATACTAGTAACGTGTTTTACGAAAGCCTTTGTGTCTGATCCCCTGCCTCCTCTGTTGAGTAGACTACGTAACGAAACCTCTGTGAGTCTTATAGTTTAAGACCTAGCGTTACAATACGTCCCATGGAGGCGGTCTAACCAGCCCCATAGTCCTGTTAACCTAAAATTAACTATAAACTTCTCATGATGTAGATCATGCATCAACGCCCCGTTACCGCTAAAATTGTACCCGCTATGCCTAATAACCGCCTCAAGTATCGCAAACGCCATAAAGATCCATGTTGTGATGATATGCGCGTTAATTAGCCGCGGCGGTATTGACACAGGCAGGATGTTTGAGATAAGGTGCTCAAAAGGGTGCGCAAACTGAGCTGCCATAGCGACAGGTGTGACGAATAGGTGGTGGAACTTGTGGATTGACACGTAGAAGCGCGGCATGTGCAGCAAGCGGTGGAAGTAGTAGAACATGATTTCGCGGACAGCAAGGCAGAAGGCTAGATTGCGGATGATTTCGAGTGGCTTAGGCAGGGATGTGTCAATGCGGTAGGGTGAGGTCTGGCTGAGCTGGGCATCGCTGAAGAGGCGGCTGACATGGAGGGCTGTAGTGAAGGCCTGGTTGCGGACGACAATGTAGAAGCAGTACCAGAGCTCCGGGGCGTTAGGCTGCCTAGGGGCAGGCTGGATTTTATAGCGGTGCGCAAAGGCAGGGAAGAGAATATCAAGGGATTGGTAGAGGGCGCAGGGAATCCAGAAAAAGGCGAGTTGGACGATGAGGTGGCCGCAGAATTCGAGAGCCTGCGGTGAGTATGATTCCACTGTGGATTGCCACACTAGCTGGAGGTTTGCCATGGTATCTGATCGAGTTGAACAGCTTTAAATACGTAACATCAACTAGCTTCGAAACATAGCGTTGCCTATTGCTGTCTTCCCGTTCCAAATATACTGCGATTAGAGTAATAGGTGAAATTGGGTTTTAGGGATAACATATCCCACAAGTGAGCTGGCCTTACTTTAAGTACGTATCGTCTTCGATTTGCTTTGGGGTATCTGACATATCGAGTAGATATCCGAGACACAATGAAAAACAACTGTCTTGACACTTCTCACCTTGGCAGCTCGAGAGATCTGAGTGTTGAGGCGCTTTATGGCTACATTAGTGGCCAGAGCTTGTCTCGGTGTCTCACTTTATATGACCTGTGTCAATATCACCGAGACCTAAACTGAACTTGAACTTGTGAGATCAATTGGGGGGGGGGTTCTAAAGGAGGCGGAGAGGGCAAGCTGTCTTGGCGAACGCCGGGATGAACAGAGCCCTCCTTCATTCAAAAGGTTGAGGATTGAACTACTTTAAATTCAGCCTATTCACCGAATGGCTAGGCCAAATACATGCCCTTCAAAGCCATGCCGAAAGGGTAATCCTATCTATCCGAAGCTGTCTTATCCCGGCCATTAATATCCCCAACTCAAAGCCCACAGTTATTCTGGCTGAAAGTCTAGTTCCTGCATTTGTACTCCATCATCTAAGTGTGCACGAACAAGGGTACGGAGATGATCTCTGAGCTTGCATGTCCCGGATACTACGTCATGTAAGCATTATCGGTAGCTCCCATAAGGTGTCTTACCTATAACAAGCATCTTGCCTCTCTCCTGAGTTTCTTGCACTTATAAAGGGGTTTTATCCGAGGTCTAACGCTCTTACCATCATGCGGGAGATCGTCGCCAGCCTTATGACGCCGTAGAATCGACTTTAATATGATACCCAGATACGAAGAGCCGTATGAAACAGCAACAAGTGCCGATGCTACATTCGGCTGGCGGAGGATCTACCGTCCCATATCTGTTATAGGCAAGGATCTGAAAGATGTGGCGTTGATTTTGCTGCCGAACTATAGTGAGGACCGCATGATCACTGCGGGGTGTAGATAACTTTTGCCGAGAGAACACCCCCGCACAACAGTGAGGAAATGAGAAACGTTATGAGACATCCATTGTCATCATGGTAGTATTGTTGCTAAAGGTGGTCGCACTAGGCAAGATGTCGCTGGATTTCCCTAATAGCATAATCCGTCTGAGGTCTCAGATGATGTAGCTTAGCTCACATGCAGTCTCAGATGATTCAGTTGGGATAGCTTTTATACTCCAATGGCGACAGGGCATCCTATCGGCATCACTCACCGCTATATTGATCGGCACGAGACAATCGATCGACGAATAATCGTATGGCTCCCCGCAAACTCTCTGCTTGTACACTGAAATAGTGACGCTCCATCTGTGCCGCCGTAGGCAAGTATAAGCAAGTTATGGTCCGATGTAACGCTGCTTCCTAAACAATAGGATGTACAGAGGTTTCTTGCGTAAAGGTTTAACTTAACAGAGGAGGCAGGGGATCAGACACAAAGGCTTCAAGTAACACGTTACAGTATATAACAAATACTATATTGAGTTGAGCACGAAGCTCCTATCTAAGAAATAACTATCTACTTATATAGTGGCGTCGTGCCTAATGATCCCTTACTGGATTTTAAATCGAAGTCACTGGCATCATTTACTGAAAATATGAACCCGAACAGCACCAATTCTTCAAATGGGCCTATTCCGCTCATCAACAGGCGATATAAGCCAGAGCGTCTTTTCCAGTCAGAAACGTCGCCCGAAGTAGAGGCAGCTTGGAACAAGCTGTAAAAAGGTAGGTTCGTCAGATTTCTCACGGACAAGTATTTTTGTTGCCTGATTTAGTATTGATATCATTGTACAGATAATGACATTCCGTTTTTGGTCCCAATGGAAGAAGCTCAGGGCAAATTGCCGGAGTCCATTGAGGCATACCTAGATCCTGGATATTCCTTGTATAGCCTCGGGGTGTACCATCAGCTTCACTGTTTGAACCGGATCCGGAAGTCATTTTACCGCGACAAGCTCCTCCCAAATGACGACGATGAGGAATTCAACTTTCATAAAAGTAATTATCTGTCCAACCTCGTTATACATATACGACATTCCGCAAACGTGGATCTTAGCTTACAATTAACAAACAGATCATTGTTTTGATGTGCTTCGTCAGGCCATTCTCTGCTATGGAGACACATCGCTTGTATATTGGTGGAAAAGAGAGTACACCGATTTTGACGACGAGGGGAATATCAAGGGCCATTCGGACAAGTTTTCGTCCTTGGGTCCGAAAGAACGCTTCTATTGATCTAGGGTAGTCTGGGCTACGGAAGCACAGTGTCGTGACATGAGTGCGATCAATGCTCGTGCCAGCAAGCTCAAGTTTGACATGCCGCGATATGAGAAGGACTTGGGAATCGGGCGCAAGGATTCGTTATAGGCAGTACTAGGGTTACGTACAATCGACCACTTCTTTAGCTGAAAGTCAGCCTTGACCAAATATGCCTCTCCCTCCTAGCTCCAACAATTTTGTGGCCGCCTTCAGCCACAATGAGCTGCCATTACATGCCGGCACTGATGTAAACTCATTGCTGGGGAAAGGCAGATTGCAGGGATCCTTGATCGCTTAATTTGGAGGTACCAACCCATGTGGCGACGTCGCATGACACAGCACTCCCTGGCCACCACAAGGTTGAAAATGATTTTCAGCATCGTGGTGAGGCTCGGAAACCTAGATCAAAGTGCTGTATGAGTTTGAAAGGCGCAAAGAGCTCGTAGTGGTGCTGTAGGTCGAGGGGTTCTATTATACTACGAATTGACGCCCTCTGCAATCAGGCGCGACAGCGACGACGTGATCGTAAATTTCAGAGTAGCCGGGGTTTGGACTGTTCAGGGGTGGTCACATAACATGACTGACACAAAAATACTGGAATTTTCAATGGATTCATAAATTTAGAATCAATTGAAACCAAAGTACCAATAGTTTGTCTCGTCACGGTGCGTCTCTCGATGCAGGGATGCACGTTATCCTTACAGGTTACGTGTCCAACGGAAAAGGAAGGTTGTGCTTCACTATAGTAAGAACGCAATTTCACTGAGTATATTTGCCATCGCCTGCCCAAATTTTGAGGAGCAACTGTTTACGCCCTATCTATCCATGAAGATGCATGAGACTGTTATTTCTAGAAAGGTTTCTCATGTATCACTTCCTAATGAACTCATCCATCTGATTATCGATCACCTTGAACCAACATTGCCTATCTCGCTAGTCTGCAAATATTGGTATTCTATCATTATAAAACGCCGGGTTAGGATCATTCATCTTTCCACCCGCATGATTTTGGGTCTCTCTTGTTTGTCCGAAACGTTCCTTGCCGCGATGAGGAATCATACCACACATCTACAAATCACTCTACAGCATACATATGCCCAGGGATTCAACGATTTGCACTTTAAATTCAGCCCAGCCTCCCCAAAGGCATCTACTTCAAACAACGAACTAAACAGTGCCTTATGGCAGCTGGCTAGCAGCCTGCCATCGTTTCGGTGTCTCGAGTCATTCAGTCTTCATAATTATATGGAAGTCAGGGATTCTTGTCAGGGAATATCTGGAGGAACCTTCGAGCACATTGTCGCCAACTTGTCAGTCCGAGCTCTGGACTGTGTAAGCATTGACATGCCGGGAGCACCTCTTGAAAATAGATTGCAGTTATTATTCCAGCCAGGAATTGAAAAGCCGCACTACTGTGATGCTATCAGAAGGAACTTCCCAAATACAAGAGTTTTCCAACTGCGCATGCGGGAATTATGTCCAGATGTCTTCAAAGCACACAAAGTGCTACCCCGTTTGGAAAAACTAGAAATACGGTTGGACTTTGAACCGGAAGATTGGCAGGAGCTGGACCTAGATGCGAGTGTGCATGATTGCCGCGATATGGAACGATTTGGGCGCGACCTATTTAACTCATTAGAGGAAAGAGCGACCGAATTCTACTTAGGTTCATTGACTCCCAAGCTTCATACGTTTGAGATTACATGCCTAGACAATCACCGTGGGAAGATACGGAGGGATAGGAAAGAGTTATATGGTTTATATGGCGAAGAGACAACGTTTAGTCGTGGGGGCATGGCTGTGCGTTAGTTGTATCGAACCACTTCCAATACCCGACCAGACAACCAAGCTCCATGACAGCAAAAGCTTAACAGCAAACAGGATTGATTTGGGATTGTAGATTGATCCACTAAAGAATATAGGAATATTCTGAGGGCGAAGGGGGGCCTTTCACGTTCTCAGCTCTAAAACGTTTTTGGAGTCTGGGTGCAATGCCCGACCAATACTAGTTCATTTGAGGTGTTGGTTTAAGCCCCAGCCACTTTAAAATTACAGACCCGCGTTATATGCTTACTTCGCTCCATACACACAACTGATACACTATGATCATCAACGCTCAATCATCAGCCGCCATCCCAATTGACACCATCATAACCATCTCATTTCTCATTAACATTGATAAGCGTCATCGAGTATTCACTGTCATCACTAATTGCCAGTAGCAGGGGGTCACACGACAAATAAAAACTTGAAATGGGCGATCGAAGGAGCTTGAGCTCAGGAACTAGTACTGTAAGTTATATGGAGAGTACCTCACTGCGTCCCTGTAACAACACGCTCCAAAGATGGCAAACAAGAGGTTGCAAAAGTAGTGTCTCGCTTTACTTCCTCACTCCCGAGCCATCATCATCTACGGTTCTGGTCCTCACTCGTTGTTCCTGTTCTATAGTACGGCCTCATCGCTTCTTATAACAATTTCTGTAAGCTTAATAAAAGTAGGTAACGAATTTCACAAGCGAGTGGCCCACACGAGCGAGTGGCCCACGAAAACACCAAAACGCGTCAACTTAACAAATGTCAACATGCTGCAACCAACACAAGCTAAATCCTCTAATTAGGAGGGTCGAATACTATCAGCTATTAATGCAATTAAAAAAGGCCAATTTCAAAGTGTTCGAGCAGCTGTAGCATCATACGATATCCCTTAAACAACACTACGTTGACGAATCCACAGCATGACTCCCTAACGCAACTCTACTCCTAACTTATAAAAATTGACTCTATACGAAGAGTCAGCTCTTGTTTAGTATATCCTCAACCTAGATTTACGTGGATTTCTACCCTAGCTGCAAGATGTACAAGAAATAGTAGACCTTCTACTCCCTAAACAAGGCGAGAGCCCTATTAAGATAAACTAGACTACTAACTTTATAAAGCGTTATATAGAAATTAAAGCAAAGTTTAGTTAGAAGTATAATTATAAACAAGTAAAATGCAAAGATCTAAAGATAATTTAAGAGTAGTTTTCTCTTATATAAAACATAGTTGCGAAATATGGTATTTTAGAGCAGGATATCTATAACTTTAATAAAGTAGGTTTTATAATAGGAGTTATTACTACTATAAAGGTAGTTACAAGCTTAGAAGCAAAGAGCTGTCTAAAGACTATATAGCTAGGGAATAGAGAGTAGGTGTTAATTATCTAAGGTATTAATTTGTATAGATGGGTACTCCTGCTATTTATCATTTTTAAGGTATAGAATTACCTCTCTACTTAGTATAAGGACTTAGGATTACTAGACAATTAGGTGATTATACTAAGTGAGAATATGTAGACTTTAAATTTAATTAGGTATAAGTGGATTTAACACTTTAATTAACATATAAGTACTTATATAATTAGAACCTATCACCTTCTTATTCTTAATAGACATAAGAGCTACCTCTTAGCTTAATTTCAACACTACTATATAGAATAGAAGATAATTACCCTCTATATGCTACTATACTCCTTACATATACTTTAGCCTCTTAACGTAAGCTACTTTACACTACTAAAGCTTTTATATAGATGTTAGATTAAAACCTTTATATAGAATAGGCTAAACTATATTATAAAGCTTAAGTTCCTCTCTACATTTAAAGAAGCATTTAAATCTACATTTATAGAGTAGAACATTAAGAGCAGGTTCTAAGCTATAGGACTAGTTCTATATAAGCTATAAAATGTCCTCTCTTACTTAAATCTACACTTAAGGACTCTAACCCCTCCTATAGTTAAGAGTAACAATTAGACTTTAAAGACCCCTTAAACTATAAGGGAGCTTAACTTTTAAATAGAGCACATTAAGAATTGCATTATACAACATTAGAACAGCTCTCCTAGCTTAATTAATAATGCTGTTAGCTACCTTGTTAAAGGGGTAGAAATAATGATACATTCTACTATTTTACTTAAAGTAGAAGTTAAGGCTCTATAAGTGGTAAATGAATAGAAAAAGAGAAGGGAAAGGAAGCATAAGAGGCATATAATGCAAGGGGGTAGTCTCTCTATATAAGAGGGAGAGGATATCCTTTAGACTACTAAGGTTAATGCTTAAATCTATATAGAGGTAGTAAGTGAGAGTAGTTAGTAGGTGGGTTCTAAGTGTTACAGCTATAGAACCTACATACTCCCTAAACTAGTACAGGCTCTAGAAGCGTAGGAACTTTTAGGAGTAAGTGCTCTAGGATCCACAGGGCTTCTAGGACTAGGGGGTTTAGGAGTAGGTGGGATTCTAGGAGCATAGGGGCTCCTAGGAATCATGTGGTAGAATAGGGTATCTACTACTAGACTCCTGTAGGATGTTACGTAATAGAACAACAGGAATAGTGAGAATAGTAGGAGAGCTTACTATTCCCCCTATTCCCTTTAGAATAACACTACTATATAAGTAGATAGTTATTTACTTAGATAGGAGCTTCATGCTCAACTTAATATAGTATTTGTTATATACTAGTAACGTGTTTTACAAAAGCCTTTGTGTCTAATCCCCTACCTCCTCTATTAAGTAAACTAATGTAATAAAACCTCTATGTGTCTTATACATTTAAGACCTAGTGTTACACTAAGGGCTAATAGAAGCGCTATAGCTAATATAAGAAGATTAGACATAATTCCTATATATGTAAGAGGCGCTAGGAATTAATTACAATTAAATAAGGGTTATTATATAGGGTGGTGGTATAGTAGTAGTTAGTAATAGTTAATTTTAGTGTTTTTGTAGGCCACTTGCTTATGTAGGCCACTTGCTTATATAGGCCACTTGCTTATATAGGCCACTTACTTATGTAGGCCACTTACTTATAAAATACATTAATGTATTTCATAAGCAAACTAGTTACTAAAACCCTAAAATTTAATTATTACTACTACTACTACACCACTACCCTATATAATGATCCTTATTCTACTATAATTAAATCCTTATGTCCCTAGCATGTATAGAAATTATAGCTTATAATACCACATAAGCTACATTACTTCTATTAGCCCTTAGAGCCCACCTGCTAACTACTCTCACTTGCTACCTCTATATGGATTTAAGCATTAACCTTAGTAGTCTAAAGGATATCCTCTCCCTCTTATATAGAGAGACTACCCCCTTACATTATACACCTCTTAAGCTTCCTTTCTGACCTCTTTTTCTATTCATTAGCTACTTATAGAGCCTTAACTTCTACCTTAAGTAGAATAGCAGAATGCATTATAACCTAAGCTCCTTTAGTAAGCTGGCTTAGTACGTTATTAATTAAGCTAGGAGAGCTATTCTAATGTTATATAACCTACTTCTTAATATGCTCTGTCTAGAAATCAAGTTCCCTTATAGTTTAAGGAGTCTTTAAAGTCTAATTGTTACTCTTAACTATAGAAGGAGTTAGAGTCCTTAAGTGTAGATTTAAGTAAGAGAGGACACTCTATAGCTTATATAGAACTAGCCCTATAGCTTAGAATCTACTCTTAATGTTCTGCTTTATAAATGTAGCTTTAAATGCTTCTTTAAATATAGAGAGAAACTTAAGCTTTATAATATAGTTAAGCCTGTTCTATATAAAGGTTTTAATCTAACGTTTATACAAAAGCTTTAGTAGAGCAAAGCAGCTAACGTAAAGTAGTTAAAGAATGTGTAAGGAATGTAGTAGCATATAGAGGGTAATTATCTTCTGTTCTATATAGTAGTGTTAAAATTAAGCAGAGAGGTAGTGTAATGCTAGGCCTTAAACGTATAAGACACATAGAGGTTTCGTTTTGTTAGTTTACTTAATAGAGGAGGTAGGGGATTAGACACAAAGGCTTTTGTAAAACACGTTACTTAGTATATAACAAATACTGTATTAAGTTAAGCACAAAGCTCCTATCTAAGAACTAACTACCTACTTATATAGTAGTGTTATGCTAAAGGGAATAGGGGGAATAGTAAGCTCTCCTACTATTCTTACTATTCCTATTGTTCTACTACATAACATCCTATAGGAGTCTAGTAGTAGATACCCTGTTCTACTACGTGACTTCTAGGATCCCCTATGCTCCTAGAATCCCACCTACTCCTAGACCCCCTAATTCTAGAAGCTCTATAGCTCTTAAAGCACTTGCTCCTAAAAGTTCCTACGCTTCTAGAGTCCCTACTAGTTCTAGGAGTATATAGGTCCTATAGCTATAACACTAGGTCCCCCTCTCTAAGGCCTAGTCCTATAGGCCTACTAACTAAGGACATTGCTAACTACTTAAGTAGGGTGACGCCTACTTAATTCACTAGGTAGGTTGCACTTGCCATTATACCTTCTAATAAACATAACAAAATTAAGGAACGTAAACTTCTAGCTAACTACATAACCTATAAAGGGGTTAAAATGCCTTCCTATTCTTACTATAAAAAGCAAGGTCTTTGTTGCCTTACTTCTACTTCTTCTAAACAATATAATAAATGTGTTTACTTAAATTCTTAAAACTACAATGTCTCTAGGCCCTCTACTAGTAACTAGCAGTTGCTGTAGAAGGAAGAGGATCACCTCTATCTTAAAACTTATATAACTTATGAAGCTGTAGCAACTGCTATAGCTTGTCTTAACTACCTTAAGTAACAACAGGATCTCCTTAAGACCTATAGTGCTAAGATGCTCTACTATAGCCTAAAAACCCTTAATGAACTAGAAGAGGTAGAGGGATGTGAATAGTAGGAGGCTAACGCCTACGCCTACCTTCCTAGCCCTTCTATAACTAACCCTAGAAGCACTATACCTAAGCACAACTACCTATTAGCCCTTTCCCCTAGGTTCTTTAATTGCTAGGGTGTTGACAGTAGAACTCTACTAGCAACTCTAGGCAACTAAGGTTTCCCCTTAACTCCTATGAGTTATCTATAGGTTTATAACCTTTCTATTTAATTAGAAACTCTTCCTAGCGTCCTACTAACCTTCTGTCTAGGATTTCTTTAACCTTATATTTAATAATCTCATTCTTAGGTTAGAGTTTAGTGTTAGTTGTAATTAGGGTGTCCCCTTTTGCTAGTTCTAATAATAAGACATAAAACACTAGGTAGAGTCTAGAGTTCTTAGGTAGCTATAGTTTGTAATTAACTAAGCTGACCTTTTCTAATATTTTAAATAGTCCTAATTTCTTAAAGTCTAACTTTATGCTTAGTCGTTTCGTTTTAATGTGTTTTTAGAGTAGGTATACTTTATCCCCCTCCTTAAAGGCAGGTTCTATACTACGCTTCTTATTTATGTATATAGTAGATCGTTCATTTAAGAATTAGATATCTATCACAAGTTGTTTGTGGAACGATTTTAGTTGTTATACTATAATGATAGCTTATTCAGCTTATAATTAATCTAGTCTTAATCATAGTAGCAAGCAAGTGTGCGCACTTGCTTAAAATGGCAAGCAAGTGCACGCACTCGCAACCTGCATATGTTCACTGCTACTTCTTACAAAAACCCTTAGCATTCTTCTACATAGTTTTTTATATAGTAATTAAATGTAATTTATTCAATAGAAGGGTCTCCCTTATCAAATGCCTATGAATGGCTAGCAGTAAACCCTACTGAATCTGTAAGAGTTGCTAGTTGTAGGGTTAGAAAAAATTTACTTAAAATCATAAGTAACTTAAGTAACTTAAGTTTAAGTTTAAGTAAGGTTAAAAATAGATGATTTTAAGTAACAAGTTCGTTACTTATGATTTTACTTAAGTAAGATCACGTGACTAGAGTGTACTACTTAAATCATATAACTAGATTATATTGCCTATATTATATAACTAGATAATACTGCATAAATTATAGAATAT
>KV458977.1:0-18529 GCA_001662605.1 Pseudogymnoascus sp. 05NY08
GTACCTTTTCCCAAAGGTGCCTTCGTTAACTAAGCTACCTTCAGTTCTTGCGTCCATTTCCTGTCGCCCATTAGCTGCAAGCTATTTTACCTTATTACTCTGTCTTGCAGCATATGGGGTGCATGTTTCAGCTGTAACATGTAACTGTTGGCTAACTTAGCGCTAATACAGGGGTGTAGGTAGGCTAGGCTAAGTAACACCCTCACACGACTGTCCAACTTGACTTTCTGTTACATTACGAGGTCTTGGTCTCTTCAGCTTAGAATATCAGCCTTCTAGTTATTCTTACCTGCTGTATATATAATGTGGAAGTTAAAGTCAGATAGTAGCTCTATCTACTGAACCTGCTTTACAGTAAGAACCTTTGTTGTCATGAAGTACTCAAGCGAGTAGTAGTCTATGTAAACGTCAACTTAGTGTTGTACTAAGGCCAACTTAGGTCTCTATTTCACAAACGCTTTTACGATGGCAAGGAGTTCCTTGTTATGGATCTCCTAGTTGATCTCGTGGCTAGTAAGTACGTGGCTATAGAAGCTTACTAGGTACTAGAGCTTGTCTGGGTGCTCTTAGGATAGCACACTAGTGACAACTCCATCTAAAGAGTTGGTCTCTAGCTTCGTAGGCAATTCAGGGTTGAAGTGGTGTAGAGCCTACACTGCTAGTAGTTGTCGCTGAAGTTCCTCAAATGCATTCTTACATTCATTGCTCTACTGGAACGGTTCTGAGGGACTAGTGATAGTTGTGAGTAGCTTTGCGATTTTTCTAAAGTCCTAAATAAATTAGCAGTAGAAACCACAGAAGCCTAGATAGGACTTCACACCTATGACAGTAGTTAGTCAAATCTAGTTGCAAAGTGGTTTAATCTTATCAGGGTCCGCTTCTACACTAGAAGTGGTTAGTATGTAACCTAAGTACTTTGTACAGGTAACGTTAAACTCGCATTTCTTAATGTCAGCTTGTAGGCCAGCTTTGCAGAGCCTCTAAAGGACTTTATATACGTGCCTAATATGTTCTGTAGGGTCCTTAGAGTATATGAGAATGTCGTTAAGGTAAGCCGTACAGAAATCATCTAAGTATAACATTAGAACGTTGTTCATGTACCTCTAGTAGGTTGCAGGACTGTTAGTTAATCTAAACGGCAACACTTTACACTTATAAGACCTATAGCGAGTCTAAAAGGTAGTATACTCTTTAGAGTTAGGGTGCGTTTGTATGTAGTGAAAGGCTTGCCTAATATCCAGCTTTGTGAAGATCTTAGCTTTTGACACCTGTCTAAGCAACTCGTTGATGTAGGGTATTAGGTACAGATCGTTGTAGGTTAGGCTGTTTAGCTTATGGTAATCAATGCAGAACCTTAATTTGCCGTCTGCTTTTTTAATGAAGAGTATAGGGGACGTAAAGGGGCTGTTGCTGTTAACGATGAAGCCTTTCTCTAGGTTCTCTAACAAGTATTGCTTCGTAGCCTTAAGCTCTTCAGTGCCTTGCTAGTAGAGCGGGGAGAATGCGTTAGGCAATGGCGCTTCTAGCTGGATCTTATGATTATATATACAGTGCAGGGGTAATTTATCAGATTCTACTTTAGAGAAGACGTTAGTGTACTTTCAGTGCATAGGCGGAAGCTTCTCCTAGATGAGTGATATTGTGTCGTTATCCTCTTCTAATTCTTTCTCCTATATGATCTAATCAATCTTATATATACTAGTCTGGAAGAACTTAGCGTCGTTCCGCATCATCTCGTAGTAGAAGGCGTTAGCACCTATTTCGTAGATTTAGACCAGTGTAAAGCTTAGTACAGGCTTCGCTAGTGGTAAGGAAGGTACCTCTAGGATCTAAGGAAAGGAAAGGAGTGTTATGTTACGTAGTAAGTGTAGGCAGGACCTTAATTAAAGGTAGAAAGGAGGGACTATAGAAGGCAGTTAGAAAGTAAGGGTTAAGGTTAGTTAAAGGAGAAGGAAAAGAAGGTAGGGGGTAAGAATCCTTAAGTGTGATACTAACAACAAAAGGGGTAGCTACAGTAACTAACAATAAAGGGGTGTTAGGTGACCCTATAAGCGAGGTTAGGACCAACTACCCTACCCCCTAGGCGAAGTAAACAGCCTAAACAATCAAACTCTATTCTTTACCCAATCGCTCCAAGGAGCACCTGGGAATCCCCGTACCACCTGGGGATGGCCTTACCGCTTGGGAGTAGCCACACCATTTAAAGCCAAGAGTTGTAGAGTAACTGCTATTGCGGCCACAACCAACATGGCCATTAATGCTGCCTCCATCAGTTTACATGTGTAGCGATTTGGGGTATGTGGTACTGTATCGCGTTCTGTAGCTTAATTGCAACTTCTAGTTAATTATCGATGCATGTGAGTAAGAAGTGGCTCCTCAAAATCGAGACAGCAATAACCGCTGTCTCGATTTTGAGGATGATGAGTTGCATGTTTATTCTATGAATCCCTAGTTTTGCATACTAATGGCGACTTTGAATATCATATACTCTAACACTCCTACCTACGATCCCAAGACGGAATGAATACCTGCGATCACATTTTGAACAAACCGCTTGCTATCACTCAAACAGGAAAAGATCCAGAAGTAGTGAGGGTATCCCTCGTAGTAATCGGACCACACTTTCACGCCTGCGTTTTTCAAGGCGATCTCCATCACTTTTCCGTCGCCACAAAGGGGATCAAATTCGCACGTAGCCAGATAGGTCGGAGGGAAAGACGTCAGATTTTTACTCAAAGCAGGGAATTGAATAGGGTCGGTAGTGTCGCTGTCGATAGCGTCTGCGAGGTATCAGTATTCAACATATATCAAGAGAGATGAGGAAGCTCACGATAGAAAGTCTCCATCGTCTCCCTGTTTATGACAGGAGTATCCTCAACATTCTCGTTGGTTGTGTTGTACGCGGAGACATATTCTTCTGGGACGTTTGAGTGGTGTAAGGTGGCTGGCACTAGGGCAACAATGCCAGAAATCTGGCTTCTTTTGCCATCTGCTATTAACCTCTCGGCAATGCCGAAGGAGAGTGCTCCTCCTGCAGACCCTCCTGCTGCGAAGTATTTTGTCTGATCTCCTCCTAGTTCGCTCGCCGCATTCCACGCCTGTGACGTATCAATCGTCAGCATCTCCAACTCATAGGGACAATTATGTAGCAACACTGACCCACTCCCATGCAGCGATGCAATCGTCTATCATGGTAGGCATTTTGTTCTTGGGTCCCAAACGATAGTCGACTGAGACCACGATGCAAGGGGAGAACTGGGAAATGGCTCGGCATAAAGGGTCCTCGGCCTCCAGATCCCCCAAGCACCACCCCCCTCCATGGCTGTAAAGGCAGACCGGCAACTTACCACCTGCAGACGATCCTTCAGGTTTATAGACACGTACTGTCAAGCCGTCTTTGACTTTATGATCCGCTGATTGCTTTTAGTCTTGGTTCATTCTTCATCATCATGTATTGCACGTACTAGTAGTCACTAAAGAATCTTGAGCCGGCAATTGGCTTTTAGCCAAGGCTACAATAGTGCTATATTGACCGACCATATTTTCGATGCTTCCGTTGAGTACTGGACGCATGCCCAGGGCTTTCTCAAACTTGTCATTAAGTATAAGTTAGCATCTTTTCTATATAAGAGCAAGATCTGGTAAAGCCATACCTCGAGCCACTCTGGATTATATGTTGCCATTTCGATGTCGACTTTAAGTGAGATCTGAGTGGGCTGTAGTAAGAGGACAAGATTGTATAAATTGCCTAGGTGTTCTTCACTTCAACTTATACTTTAGCATATAGAGCCGCAGGGACAGATACTATTGTGTGCGATTCGCACAACAGTAATTTGGAGCTAGATCGTCTGTGCGAGTAAGTCATGAGCCTATTGTAGTTGTGGAAGGCCGATGAGCACCCGGAAGGCGGGGAAACACTGCCCTCGTTCTCTATATACGGCAGATACCTTGCTGTGGAAGGTATGCGTCAGTCATCCTAAAGATCAATAGCTTCAAATATGTTCTACTATATGATTCCGTCAATATATTTGCGCAAGCTAGGATCGTTTAACCGTCGAACATTTACGGGATCTTTTGCACTTTAGAGTCACTCCCCAGAGAGAAGTTTCGGAGAACATAGGCTTCACAGAACGCAGGCTCATAGAAACTGATTTTGAATACAGGCTTCGAACAGGCTTTGAACGGGCTTCAGACTTTACAGAGAAGGGGCTTCACAGGGCAAATCACACTTCCAATGTTCAATGTGACAAGATATTTGTATTCGTAGTTTGAAATTTACAAGAAACTTAAAGGCCCTATCTTGGTATATATCGCACCCACAACGATTGCACCAACAGTGAGTACCCACCCCATTGACGTGAGGCTCGAGGTCTGCTGAGTCTCTTCGATTATCCGGCCAATGTGCGCCGGACCCTGGGACTGAAGTTGCATCGTACCACTCCCAGACAAAACAAAGTCATCCCAATCAACTACCGATGTCCGTTCCTGATATTCAACAACAGTTCCACACCAATTGTTCGTGACCAGTCCATCAGCCGTCTTATACCAGCTCTTGCAGCTCGAGTTAGCAAAGGTGCTGTTCTGCAGACGCTTTTGGATTTCGACATTATAGCTTTTGATACGCTGTGAGGCAGGGGCGATCGAAAGAGTGCCACCACTGGCGCGTGCCTTCATGGTTGCTGAAATCAAAGTGTTGATATAGCGAGATTGCGCTTCTATCATAAGGATGATGGAATTGTGGCCTAGATTCGTGTTGGGCCCGTAGAGCATCCCAAAATTGGGAAGCCCTTCCACCGCGATCCCCAGGTAAGCCATTGCTCCATCCTTCCAAATATCTTCGATGGATCGTCCATTGAGACCGGTGATTTTGATGGGATACATGAAATCGACTGTTCGGAAACCTGTCGCGAGGACTATCAAGTCAAACTCCTCAGCCTCGCCACCAGCCTTAATACCTGTAGGGCATACTTCGTCAATGGACCTCGTCTCAAGTCTGACGTTAGCCCTGTTTATAGCTGGGAAGTAATCATCTGAGATGATAACCCTCTTGCAACCAGGCGGGTAGTTGGGTGTTAATTGTTTCCTCAATGTAGCATTCCCTGGTATCTGTCGGTCCAACATGTCAAGTGACAGCTTTTTGAAGATAGAATTCATGGCTGAGTGTTCGTCGACGGCTGCATCGTAGAAGCTCTCACGATAATCCATGAGGCCAGCGCGATAACGTTTACGAACGGTTGGGATATATTGGTACATCCATTGCATCGTCTTGCTAATCGGCTTATCATCTCGAGGAATCACCCAGTTTGGGGTTCTTTGGTAAACTGTGACATTCTTGGCGGTCTCAGCAATTTCTGGTATTATTTGTGCCGCTGTGGCACCGTTGCCGATAACCGCAATTCTCTTGTCCTTCAAATCAAACGACCGGTCCCACCGCGCCGAATGCATGGCTTTTCCCTGGAAAAGATCAAGACCATTAATGTTCGGATAAGCAGGCACATTAAGTTGACCCACTGCCGACACAAGAAAGTCACTTGTGATGGTGTAGGACGGGGAATATTCGGCCTCCTTCTCACTAGTAGTGCGAACAACGGTCGACCATTGTTTGAGAGACTCATTCCAGGTCGCCTCTTCCACAACCGTATTGAAACGAATATGCTTATAGAGGCCCCATGAAGTAGCCACCCGGATCAGATATGCCAGGATCTCCTCCTGTGTTGGGTATTCTCGAGTCCATGCAGGATTTGGATCAAAGGAATAAGAATACAGATGACTCCATACTAGAGTAAGTTAGAAAAGTTTTAATCCTTAACATGGGAGCATATGATTACTGTCACAGCAGCACCCCGGGTATCTGTTATCATTCCAAGTCCCCCCAATTTGGCTGCCCTTCTCGACGATGATAAAATCCCGACTCTTGTTCCTCCTTATCATGTCGATGGCGGTACAAATGCCTAGGAGTGCATTGTTAGCCCCTATAACCGCCATATATTCTACCTATCGTAGTTCAACGATGTCGCATACCTGAAGCTCCACCACCGATAATTAGGAGGGGGGTTCTGTTTTGATTGCGTAAGGTAGCCATAATGATGATGAACAGAATACTGGTAAGAAGAGCTACAAAAATCAAACTTCGATTTTGAGGAGCTCTAATATTTTACCGGGCAACACCACCCAGTTTATGTAGAACTAAGTTCCTGCCGCACTCTTATCGCATTGGAGACGATCGACTTCAGCTACTGTTCAGTTCAATATCGCCATGCTCCACATAACTCACGCCCCGCCAAACTCCTCACACTATTTAACGCCGGTTCCCCTGAGGGCATGAGTGCGACGTCGTACATTATGTGTATTGAACATTCGCACTGGTCACTAAATGCATATTCACACAATTGCTGGTTCACGGACTGACGAAAAGCTCCCGCAACTATCATGCGCGACTCGCACAAATAGCATCTACCCCACTTAATACCCCGCAATCTAGTCTTCCCCCGCAATCTCGTCGTTAATCGTCCTTGTGACCTTCACCCTAGACTTTTGCCCGCATGAAAATAGCAATCTGGATGCGGAGATGGGGTCGCATTCGATGGTCGATGAAATGGATGGCAGTGATAAAAAGTATTGTGTCCGGCCGCCCCCCCCAACAGAATAAATGTGTGACAGTACAACCATACGCACTTTTACACCCCCCATTTACTCTACTCTCACAAGTGTGATAACACAATCACATTAGATACTATGACTATCTCTAACAACGTCGCGGACCACATAACAGAGGTAGATATCCTCATTGCTGGAGGTACGTCGGTCAATATCCATCATACTTTATCATCGATATAGTGATTCTAATCGTCCTGGCCTATATCTAGGGGGGACTGCTGCTTGTGTCATTGCTGGGCGTCTTGCCAAACTCGACCCCTCGCTATCTATTTTACTAGTTGAGGGTGGCAAAAACAATCACAATGACCTTACCGTCAATTGTCCGGCACTCTACCTTAAACACCTCGCACCAGACAGCAAGACTGCGATCTTTTACAAAGGAAACAAAAGCGATGCCTTAGCTGGCAGGGAGCCGATTGTACCATCCGGAGGCATACTTGGCGGTGGATCATCTATAAACTTTATGATGTAATCCTCCTCGTCTTATGAATCTTAACTTCTCTCATTGTTATAGGTACTCAAGGGCCCAGGGCGTTGATTTTGATAGCTTCAAAACCGAGGGCTGGACGCAACAGGACCTGTTGCCCTTATTGAAGAAGGTGGGCACCCATCAGAGAATTGTTTAGAAATCCGGCCTGACATATGATAGCTTGAGACATTTCATTCGGATGACCCTATCATTGATCGAAATCTTCATGGCTACGATGGTCCCATCCATGTATCAAGCGGAACTCATCGAGCCACCCGTGCAGAGCGAGAGTTTCTCGAAGTTGCCTCGACACAAGGTTGGCCAGAGATAGTCGACCTTCAGGATCTCCAACAAAATAATGGGTTCTCAAGCTGGCAGCGTTATGTTAGCCCTGACGGAAGTATATCACCACCCATTATAGAAAGCTTCACTTATGGATTAAGGGCTAACACGCTTCAGAACGGCAAGATTCTGCACACAGGTACATCCATGACTTGCTAGAACATGGAGACTACCCAAATCTTCACGTCCTCACGGAAACCTTGGTCAGCCGTGTCATCTTCAATGGCAAGCGTGCAGTAGGCCTTGAGGTTGAGCCTAATATGGTTCATCGACCTATCACCGGCCTCAGCAAACATCCCCGCACGCGCATTACGGCTAGGAAAATAGTTGTCGTCGCTGCTGGTGCATTGGGCACCCCTCAGGTCCTTGAACGATCTGGCGTTGGCGAGGAGAGCCATCTTAAAAGTCTCGGAATTCCCATCGTTGCTGATCTCCCTGGCGTGGGAGCGAACTACCAGGATCACCACCTTACCCTTTTTCCATATAAGACCAGTCTAGCGCCAGATGAGACCATCGATGGGCTCCTATCGGGCAGGCTAGATCTTGAAACTGCGGTTAAAGAGAAGAATCCTATTCTAGGCTGGAATTCCGTCGACATCTCCTCGAAGCTGCGACCGCGAGATGACGAAGTTGTAGCACTTGGGCCTGAGTTCCAAGCAGCATGGGATAGAGACTTCAAAGACTCGCCATCGAGACCTTTAATGCTCATGGGCATTGTTTCTGCCTTTTTAGGGGACCCAAGTTCTGTTCCTGCTGGACAATACTCCACCGTCGGCTGCTATACAGGCTACCCATACTCTCGCGGCTCCATCCATATCAGTGGTGAATCGGTTGACGACCCTCCGTCCTTTGAAACCGGATTTCTCAGTGACAAAGATGACCTTGACCTTAAGGTTCAGGTTTGGGCATATAAGCGCCAGCGAGAGATCTGTCGACGGCTCAGCACTTACCGTGGTGAACTACAGATTGGGCATCCCAAATTCTCGGCCGGAAGTGCTGCAGCTTTGGTGTCTTTTGAGGGTGGTGCGCAGCCCGAACACCAGAGCATGGAGGACCGCTGTAAAATATCCAACATCGAGTACTCGGCCGAAGATGACAAGGCTATCGCGCAGCACATCCGCGAGAACCTGAACACCACCTGGCACTCGCTGGGTACCTGTGCAATGCGGCCCCTGCAAGATGGCGGTGTCGTAGACAAGGATCTAAACGTTTATGGCGTGGAAGGCCTTAAGCTCTGTGATCTCTCGATCATTCCCGAGAATGTTGGTGCCAACACCAACAACACCGCACTCTTAGTTGGTGAAAAGGCCGCAGCGATCCTAGCCGCAGAGTTGGGACTCACAGATGGGGAAGGCGCGAAGGGAAACCGGACAACCAAGTCATAGTTACATGCCATTGATCATTAGTTAGTATATAAAGAGGGGCATTTTAGTTGTCGCCTTACCTAAATGCTATGGATACTTTACAATGAGGTGCTAGAAGTGTTGGTTGAGTATAGCCACTACAAACTCAACCGTGGAGATCTCAACTACATCTTGGAATTAAATAAAAACAGGCATATTTTAGAACTAACTTAGAGCCCCATAGTTTTAATATTTAATACTAGCACCCTTTGTCATAATGCACACTGCACGTCTCTTATAATCTGCAGCAGCCCGTGCAGAGTGGAACTTATGAGATTTGTGATCCTGACTTGCTTGGGGTACAGAGCTCAAGTAGGAAGCTCCACGGTTCGTAATGGTAGCCTGTATTTGGGCCCGCTCTGCTCGGATATTAAGCTTCTTAGGGGCCCCTGGCCGAGGGCCCAGCTGGAACTTGCTCCGCCTAACTTTGGGCTAGAAGCGGCTGCTCGTTGGAGAATTGAGGTCACAGGTGTGCTGAGTAGGCCTTGAAGCCTTGAAATTTCTGTAGCTGTCTTGTCAGCTTCATGCCAAACTCAAGATGCAGACCGCTCAGCAATTGGTGTCCCACGGCGATTTGTCTTATGTATACAAGGCACTTCTGGAGATATTAATCGAATGCTATCATTCTATACTGTGGATACATCGAGGTTGATGAGGTGTACCCCGCACTGAGGGGGGCGCGTTTTGTGGCCGAAGAGTAATAAGTACTTCCAGCACCCAACTGTATACGTCATGTCTCATTCAATCTAACCAACCACGATAATCTCCCCGCTATCATGCCCCGCTTCTCTGTATGTGCGAGTCGCACAAGTCGTGCGGGATCTACACAATCCGGGGCCCCGCGTTTCGTTTCCTATTCATAGATCTTCCGCCCCTGACGTCCGATGTCAGAAGACTCGGATAGCGCAACGAACACATCTTGCACTCTCACCTGGATGGGAATCCTGACACACTATTACTGTATGTCAATTCAAGGTTCTTACAATCGACCATCAATATATAATATACGCTACCTATCATGCCGAAGACCCCGAAGACGCAGGCGCGTGCGACTACGGTGTTTGACGGCGATTCTAAATGCCAGGCTCCCGTGAAGCCCTGGAGCTCAGGGCGCGTCATGACCAAAGAGCAACGAGCGAGGAAACGGGCAGTGGACAGGCTGGCACAGCGAGGAAAACGGCGGGAGAGAGAGGCGCGAATCACACAGTTGGAGGCAGAACTCACAGCAGCACGATGCAGTCAGTCAGCTTACACAGCCCGTCCTAACCAGGGTGAGGAAGAGAGAGTCCACAATGCCCTTCAAGTCGATACAGTGGTTGCAGATATGGACTTAGCACACATTATAGACCCGGTGGGCTGGTTCGAACCGCAAGCAGCCGGCTTGAATGCGAGTGAAGCTCGCGATCCTACTGAGCACGATCTCATTGAGCAGTTATCGCCATCTGCCTTCAGGTCGACAGATTACATCACTCAAGACGCCCTTGCGGCAACGATTCTGTCAAGTGAACATTATACGCCGCACACATTTGCCCTGCCATCGCCTGACAATTTGCTGCATACATCGCGGGTTGACGACGCACTCCGTCGACAATCCAGTTGCAGTTCGATGATCAATTCGCCATTTGGCATCGATATCTTTGCTAACAATAATGCTACCGATCTGCAGTACCTCTCGCCATTGGGGGACGGATATAAAAGCCAGACTGTAACTGAGGGCTCGATATTTAACCCTCTAGCCATATCTTCAAATACAAATACTACGACCACACAGCCATACGAAAGTAGGAAAATAACAGCATCCTGCAACTTAGAGCTGAGCAAGGTGCCCTATCTACATAGGAGAGATGTTATCCTCCAGGAGCAAGCTAATGAGGATTTCCTCATTCGGGCGATTCTCCACGGCTGGGAGACTGTGGAGTGTCAGCATACAATATGTCCACTCAGGCGAACGCTGCGTCGAATTGACAATCTTATTTTCCGCGATACTAGCGATATGACGCGGCTAGTCATGCTGGCTACTATTTATAAGATGCTTATCGTGAGCAAAACCTAGTGTTCTCATAACAATAGTGCACTACCTAACTTAAGGGATGAAACAGTGTCGAGTCAAAGCCGAATCATATCAAGAATTACCACAATGGTATAGACCTCGGTACAGTGCCCTCTAAACTTCCCCGATATACAATCACTAACAATAAATAGGCCGACGCAGAAACAATTTCCACACGACTATGTGATGGATTACTTCGCCTGGTAAGCTGTTGCCCTTCGTCTCTTCCTGCGCTCTCTGCTTATATCTAAATCATAGGCCCGGTCTGCGC
Source organism: Pseudogymnoascus sp. 05NY08 (assembly GCA_001662605.1). NCBI lineage: Eukaryota > Fungi > Ascomycota > Leotiomycetes > Thelebolales > Thelebolaceae > Pseudogymnoascus > Pseudogymnoascus sp. 05NY08. Next base: position 11,193 of record KV458977.1, read on the forward strand.
GAGCGACTCGTGCTATCAGAAAGGTACATCCTCACCGAAAATTTCTGGCACACCTTTGCCCATTCTTTCCGATTCCACTGGCCGTATGGTCTCGGGGAGGCTTTTGACATGGACAAGAAATCTGGTTATGTCCGATTCTCTGGCACATTCTGGAACCACCTCCTAGAAATCCGTCACTGGCGCATGGACGTTGGGTTTTTGGAGACATTTCCTGAGTTTTACGACGATGTTACTCCGGTGGAGAAGATTTGCCCCCAGTTGGAGTTGCCCCGTCGGCCTAGTTGTTGGGATACAGAGCCGTGGGAAGATGAGAGGAATGGAGAGGGACAGATTAGTGCACGATCCTCGCAGGATTTGGATTAGTACGTAAACCATGCTGTAGTAGCTGTATAAGTTGGCCTAAAATACCACATTAATCTATAATATGGGTAGTATTACTTAAACCCCTTAACTCTCTTAAATTCCCATACTCTCCCAGCCGTCGAAGTCTCCAACACAGGCGCGTATTCCAGGACAGACTCAATAAATACCAACACCAACATGACACTTACCTTCCCCATCTGTCCTTGTAGCAACAGCGTATCGTTCATCAGTCCCACCCCAAATGCCGACTGGTCCATTATAACCTCCACCACAGGTGGCTAAACTCACTATACGTCAGCCGAGCTCCTTTAAAAATAAATTCGTGAGGGCATCCAGAAAAGAGGAAACTGAAGAGGACCTACGCGGTCAACTCGATGCGGGTTTGCTCTACACCACCGCTTTAAATAGGCTTCCATAATCTCTAAGCTGGGCGCATGGCTTCCCTGCACAACAACGCGATTATCCCTATCCTGGCTCACAAGGAGCCAGTACGGGGGCCTCCTGAGCAGTTCCTCTGGGCGGGGAATGAGAGCAATGTCCGGGAGCCGGTCACTGGCGCTTTCTTGGGCAACGATGCTTTGACGTGGAAGAGCCGCAGGTGTGAGGATTTGGGGTTCGATCGAGACGTCGGCCCATTCGGGGTCGTCGGCTGCAATGGTTGAGACTGGAGCATGGAGAGATGATGAGGAGGGCGGCGTGAAGAGAGAGAGAAAGTCTGATGAGAGACCTGCGTGGATTGTGCAAGCTGGGGGTAGTATGGCTTTTGGGAGGCCGATGACGAAGAGTCCTTTGTCTGCAAGCCAGGCTGTGGAAGGCCTTGTGCCTATCGTCAATATCTGTTGAAATGTTAGTAACCGCCACAGCTGTATCGCCTTCGTCCCCACTCCTTGGATCGTTCTCCGCCCGCAAAATAAAAAAGGGGCCCGAGAAGAGAAGCATAACAGAACTATGACTCACCTCAACGACAACCTTTACCACCGGTTTCATCTCCTCCAACAGCCTCTCCACGCCATCCTCATTCTCTTCGGCCTCTAGCCACGCAGTAAACACATCACACCACGAGACGAGCACCCTTGCAATACCAGGGATGAATGTCGCGGGGTCATCGTAGTATGGCTGTAGCGCAGCCCAGAGAATTGGCCATTCCGGGTCGAGAGAGACGGGGTACCCGATTGTCTTCCCGAGACTGGTGGTGCGGATAGCAACGGCCGAAGTCGGGGAGGTGACAAGGTCGCGAATGTTGCTGCGCAGACGCAGGGGCCTGGAAAAGGCTGAGAGTTAGATTAATGAGGGAAAGAATAGACGATGGATCATACAGGTTAGCTGATGCCATTTTATCAGTTTTAGGAATAGGTGCGTAGAGGTGTACGGGCCGGTTTGCGGGCGGGGTTCTTTGGGCTATGAGTGAGCGTCGTGTCTCCCTTGCATTCAGGAACAAAAGTTGCAGCGGGGAAGTCGGAAGCAATTAATACGGATCGACCCATGTAGGTTCGTGAGTGATGGGTTCTGCCTTGGAGCTCAGCTCCTGTAGCCAAGGCGGAGCTTGTAAACGCCCCACGGCACGGCTATATGTATTGCAGCATCAAGCCACGCTCGCCAAGGCCAGACGTGTGATAACTGAGATTGATAATAGGGTAATATTTTACAGTAGCTAACTGGATTTGACGAAAACAGGCGGGGACGCGATTGAACAGGTTCGAGTAATTTATATTCTCTTGGTCAGATTTGAGAGCCTACGCTAGCTTATACTGTAATTTTCAACTGGAATGTTATCCCATGCTACTTTCTCTATCCGCAGAAACTAGCCTATTCTACGGCAGAAATAGTGGTCATCTAAAAGGCTATAGAGCAGAGCAAGATATATGACAGTTTATAGGATATCCATGAGCTTGCTAGCAGAATCATGGACATTTGTGCCGAAGTTACTAGGGGTGGTCTACCGAATAGCTTTGAGTATCTGTTCAAACGCGTTTATGAGTGGGCACAGCTTACCTGAATGACCAAATCTCCATTGTCCAGGATGATCTCGCTATAGCTCGACTGGCCAGTCGTCAACTTCTCGACGATTCTCAGCTTGAGAACTCCATTTGGCACCGCCTCCTCTAGCCCCTCTCTCAGCATCTCATCCTCGTGAAATTTCTGGTAAGTAAGTGCACTGACAAAACCCTCGAAATAGCTCGTCGCGAAGTTGCCAAGGTTCGTCTCCCAATCGTCTCTCACGTCCTTTCCTCCTTTCAGGCCAGCAGCCAGCTGCTCCCAAGACGGGTCAAACGCGAACTTCTCATTTTGTAGCGCCTTGCGCGCCTGCTCGAGGTAGGAGCCAATCTTCTCGTCGTAGTTGGTCTTGATGGAGTTGCGTGCGGTATAGCTAAGTGGCGAGGCGCCCTCGGGTTGCGGGGCGGCGGAGAGAGTCTCAGCGAGCTTCTGGCCCGCTTGGTCGATGTTAGTACCGAGGCAGGTAGGGTTGAAGAGGAGGCGCAGTTTGCCCTCTTCGATGTCGGTGCCACAGTAGCTAAACTTGGGTGATGCAGCGAGGGTAATAATGTGGGTTGGGGCGACGGTGTTAAGCTCGGTCTTGCCTTCCTCGCCGTGCTGGGAGAGGAAGTACTTCAACTGGTAAATGAAGCCATCGATGTAGCTGGTAATTCATTAATTCAGTCTCAAGATGGGATTGGGGGTGGGCAAAGGTAAGACTCACGCATAGATGCAATCGCCGAGGAAGCTGTGGCCGTAAGACCCCTCCTCTGCGTAGGGGTAGATGGCGAGTGGGTTGACGTCGAACGTCCAGGCTTCCCCGAGGAGGGTTAAAAGCTGGGCTTCGAGTTCCGGCTTCTTGTTCTCCCAGCTATCACGCACTATCCAGGCCAATTAGTCAAGTTTTCAAATATACCGGCAAGATGGTGGGGTGATCTACCATTCTTGCGGATAGCAAGAGGAAGCTTCTCTGCGGGGGCTTTATCGGCAGACATGGTTTCTGGTATATCTGGAGTACGAGAGGGGTATTTTGCACGAATGAAAAAAGGGCAATGAGCTGATGGTCTGTAAAATGAATACTGGCCCGTTTATAGGAAGGTTCCAACCTTTTATATACAGCTTAATCTCTCAATCCCCACCTCGTCTTCTCAGCTGGAAAGCCTCACAAAGCGCCTCTGCTAATAGCTTCTTGGCTTGACGGCACTTTTCTGTGACGAGCTGTGGGTCGCCATTTTGTGGTGCAATACCCCTCACCTTACCATATCATATTGGTGGGCGTACTAAGCCACAGACGGCTCGGGTTCAAAACAAACTATTTAAGAGGGTCTGTGCAATCCAGGCACCGACCAGCGGATAAGAAGATCTGGAGACTACCATAGCCTTGTCGACGGTAAAATTGTTCCAAACTATAATGTTTAATTAATTATGCCAACAAAAGTTTAATGGCTAATAGCTCGTAATCAGCCTTGCGATTCTCCCTAAATGGATCGCTTTATATGGCCGATCAGACTAGCGCTTTCACCACCGTGTGAATAAAAGCAGGGGCCCATAGAAGCATTCTAGGCACGGACCCTGCTTTAGACCGCTGTTGCCTGCTGTTGCCTGTTACCAGTCGAAGCACTTTTGTCACCTGGAGTACAGAAAGGAATGTGGAAGCACACCGTGGATGCTCGTCGACAAAGCTGGACGCATCATATCACAACGTGGTAGAAGCAAATAGAGGGAACAATTAAAACTGCATTGATGCCGGGTCCCTCAAAGGCGAGAATAGAATCTACAAAATACGCAATCTGGGAACGTTTACATGGTAGTTCACAACAACCCACTCCCTAAACCAAAACTCTAACTAAGAACCCCCCTAGCTCACTGCCCCTTGGCCCCATGCTTCTTAGCTGCCGTCGCGGATTTTGGCTTCTTGAAGCCTAGCTTGCCAGACCCAGGTACGTTTCTATTCTCACCACCAGAAGTGAAAGTCGCTGTCATGATCGCAGATGTCACAGACGAAGTACCATTTACTGTACGAGACACAATATTAGCAGTTGCCCTCATGACCACAGGAAGCTGTACCATACCAGTAGCAGTCACGCTCGCAGAGCCAACATCTGTCCCAATCACGCCTGAAGGCGCAGTGCCACTCGGTCCTCCTGACGGCATTGTGCCATTACCCATTGGCCCGTTGCCGCCGCCTCCACCGACATTTCCACCACCCTCAACAGCATGTCCGCCATCAGCTGCCAGCTCCGCTGCAGGAGACGCCGTATATGTCGCCGTGCTATTGACCGCAAGCGAAATCCACATGAAGAGTCCATCTGCCACCGTCTCTCCAAGGAGCACATAGTTCAACATCGGATCAGAGTCATTCACCAGCTCGCCCTGGACGACGCGATCCTCGGCATTGGTTGTGATAGCGATTGTGTTAGTAGAGTACGGGCTCAGCGCCTCCACCTCGGTAATCAAGTCCTGATCGAAGAAGAACTGCCCGATGTGCGCGATGGTTCCGCCGGTATAGGTGTTATTTGACAGGACCTCGCCGTCGAGATGCGCCTCGACGTGCACGTGTGTTGCGCGCCCGGAGTAGTGGCCGGGGAAGATGGAGGTGAACTGTGCGACGCCGTTTTTGTCGGTGGTCTGCAGGCCGCGGAGGTAGGTGGCGTCGATGTTGGAGGCGTCGGTGGAGTCGCCGTTTCCTTCCGAGATGACGCCGCCGTAGACGCCGGTGGAGTTGCAGTGCCAGATGTCGGCAGTGAGGTCGACGATGGGGAGGCAGGTCGAGATGTCGATGAATTGAAGGTCGAGGATTACTTCGACGCCCGGCTGGGAGTCTCGGATGTCAGAGCGGACGTACTCTCCCTTGACGTCTGATGAGGTTAGTAGGGGCGATGAGGAGTGGTTGGGGGTAGGTACAGAAAGGTCCCTCTTCTCCTTCGGGTGAGAGAAGGCACGATGAGTTGGAGAAGATGATATCTTCCACGCCTGAAGTGGTTGGGCTAACATCCAAGGAGGACAGATGAGATTCGTCCGTGGCAGATCTTCCTACAATCTCTCTGCGTTCTATAACAGGTGTTAGTTTCTGTTTCAGTCAGGAGTGCGGAGAGTGGCTCACTCAGGGGCAAGCCGCGCTCAGCCCGAGCCTTCGCAATGGCCTCCTCGCGGCGCTTGATTGACGCATCTTCTACACCGCGCTTGCGGAGGGAGTCAGCGCAGTGGGAGAGATTGCGACGGGCAGAGTTCTTCAGAAATGCATTGCGCTCGGCGATCTCCTGGGAAATGTCGTGTCCGGGATGGGCGACAACCTGCGTGGCTAGGATGGTCGCGACGGCGGCAACGAAGGTCTTGGAAAAGTAGACCATGATGACAAAATATGAGTATGGAATTGCGAGACGCTCTGCGGGTATCGAACAGAATGAGAAATAAGGAAGGTATCGTGAGTCTATTTAACCTTCATGCCGGTAAACTCTTTGAAGTAGTGGAGCAACATGTGAAGGCTTAAGATAGATCATCCAGGCGTACGTAACCTACTATATGTGAGAATCTTGGAATCTGCGAACTCTAGACTTCAATCTATATGAACGACGGAACTCTCCTTTGTGTTGTAAATTCGACGACCTCGTGCCAGCCAATTGCATAACGCCAATAGTAAGCTTGTTCTGAAACAAGCAAGGCCAAGGGACCAGCTAGAACAAGATTGATAGATCCTAAAAGGGACATTTCGACCCTGAAAGCTTGTGGGAGGGGTCCCTTGCAGACGCGTGGGAAGCATTAAAAGTCAATGCGAAATGGTTCTCAGTGTCGTAGCGACGCGTCAGTGTATACGCGTCTTGCGGCTCATAAAGTAGATTATCACCAACATTTAAATAAGGTGTGCTAGTTGGGAATTAAAGCTAGCCTATGAGGCTGCTCTTATTAACATGCCAAGAAGCTTGTGGGTTTATATACCGGGGTGCATTTTGAGCGGCTTGGGCGGTTTCGGTGAGGCGGTAGGAGTGGACCAATTTGCAGTTTGTGGGGTAATTTGCGAAGATGAGTCTATCTATATCTCTACTCCTGAGGGAGGACTCTATTTAGTATTCTCGGGGTCATATTCGACTTAGGTAGTGCTCCCTAAAGCCTTCATGTCAAGCAAATACTATAACATATCTAGCCAACCTTGGAAGATTGAAAAGCGCAGCCAAAAGAATAACGAAGCAAGAAGATGAAAATAGAGAGCCTCTATCTCTTCTCCACTGCGCTGCGGCTGTGATGACACGGAAAAATATGCTTGTTACGAATATAGTTAGAACAGCATCCTCCAAATCTACCGTAGATATCCCGAAGTCAGCTGGTGAAGGGGACCCAAGACATGCATCCATAACCACAGCACCCGGTAACCGGTGACAAGAGGCACTGGGTATCTCCATGTAGCCCCCAACTTGTGAGGCGGCGGATGTGCCAAGAGGAGGGGAGAGATAATCGAAGCCTTAAACGTAACCTCGGCCCATAAAATCCACAGAAATAGAGATAGCTCCTGGGAAACAAAGTACGCGGCAATGCTCCGCCTCTCTATCAACCCATTGAGACCAATCTTTAAACGGCAATATTCTTGTTTCAGTGTCTCAGCTACCTTTTGTTTGCCTTTAGAGCTGTTCTCTTGTTTTGAGTGGGTAGTTAATTCGCGTTGATATTCTTATAACTTAATAATAATAAAATAAATATAAAAATTAAGTTGATATAACATAGTTTTATAATAACAGTATATACATCTCTATCAAACATACAACAGCCAACCCACCAGCTTATCTAACAACATATCCACGTCTAAATATCCAACCTTCCAAGTAAACATCTACACCCACCCAAACACCTCTCCCACCCCCCCAACACACCTCCCAACCCCCAACCACACCACCCCCCCAACCACAACCTGCACCACCAACCCCGTCCCCCCCGCCATCATCCACTTCGGGCTAAACACCCTATACAGCATCAAATGCCTCCTCAACCACCCCGCCCCCCCCCCCCCC
>KV458978.1:0-25019 GCA_001662605.1 Pseudogymnoascus sp. 05NY08
GTGATTACGGGTTCTAACGGACCGTCGCGGATCCTTACGGACTACCCGTAAGGGGTAATGCTAAAAACACCATCCGTAACAGCCTCAAACCTTACCCGTTTCAGGTCCGTAGTTATAAGCTAGACCTCTAGGCTTCGCCCACTTCTCTTCTTCTTTCTTCTGTAGTTTTAGATCTTCAATAGAACCACCTCTTGATTTCCTAGTCCTCCGCTACACTCGTGCATCGCTACGGGTAAGGTCGACCATTACGGGGCAAGCAGACGGGGTTTGTCACATTCTACATAGAATACCTAAGCCTACCTAGACTACTAAAGGACTTACCTAGATGGATTACAGTATAGGAGATAGGCGAGCTAGGCTACAATTACAAGAGGAATAGCAAAGTAGGAAAAACAGCGTCGTTGCTACCTACAACACTAAACTAAGCACCCTCTAAGCTAGGGCACACTTAGAACTACAGTCCTTATAGAGGCTACCCTTCCTAAACGTCTCACTAGCTTTATAACAAGCAGCTACCACTATAAGAGACAAAGGGTTAAAGCAACTCTATATAAAAGACTACACCTAAGTTCCCTCTAGTATAGGGCCTACTTACCTAATAGTAGAGCTGCCACCATTCCCCTCCTCCTTATCCCCCTGCCCCCTCTTCCTCTTCTTGCTAGTGCAAGGCACTACTATAACAGCCCTAGCTAGCTTCCCTACTGCCTTCTCTACCTTAGCCACTGCCCTAGCCACAAAGTTCACCTCCTTCCCCACTATTACAGTGGATTTATCCACTGCCCCTAGTAAGGAGGCAGTGTGGGCCTACTCTACAAGGAGCTTCCCTATATCCTCCTTTAGCCCTACTACTACTATAGTAAGGCCCTACCTTAGAGTTAGACCTAGAATAAGAACTATAGAGAAGAGAAGACTTACCTTAATGGCAGAGACGACAGCCTAGCCCTAGAGGTACATTACACCCTTAAAGGGGGTGTAGAGTTCTAGCATGCTACTAGTAGCTAAATTAGCTATATAGACAGCTTCTTTGTAAGCTGCCTTAATAGCAGCAGGGTCCCTAGGGTTAGCTAACTTAAGGTTGACAATTATCTAGTATTCCTCCTTAAGGAACTAGGCTAGCTCCTAAGACAGTTAGTAATAGCAGCTAAACGTAAGATACTCCTCTAGGAACTTACTAGGACATAGAGAGCTTTCTGCTTAACGTAGTACTTGCACTTTAAGCTCTTAGAGCTCTAGACGCAGTTGTAGGCTAGGGCCCTATCCTCTAACTTTGCTACGCAGCAGTATATACATCTTATACAAACTTAGTAGAAAGCTGCTATAAGAGCCCTAGGGGGCGTTAGGAGAGTCATTAGAGTAGATATTATACTATATAATCTATTAGCTAAGCCTAAACTATTATCACCTACGCATTAACGCGCAATTATCACCTACTCGTTTGTCTAGATTGTTTTTGTTCCTATAAAAACACTTAATTAGTATATAATATACAAACAGATAGGGCTACGTACTAGTCTTAGAGGAGGGGGGTCGTAGGCGTTATTATAGAAGAAGAAGCTTTAAAGTATAGGTGGAATTAGCTGCTTTCTAACAACAGCTTAGAATAATGAATTTCTAAGACAGATTAGCAAGTGCATAGTAACTAACAAAATTACAACGCTTTACATTACAACTAGATATAATATAGTATTAACTTAGACGTTCATTTTTAGCCTTTATCTAGAATAAAGTACACTCTGCTATCTACCTTATAGACGCATTTAGCAACATGATCTTTAAACAAAGATCGCCTAGACGGATCCTAACAATCAGATGCCACTTAGTTGTAATATAGAACCACGCGCTTTAAGGACAAAGCCCCTTCTTAGGAGGGGGGGGGTAATGTAAGGATGCCTCCTTATATAGGGTACATTTAGACCTATAGGGTAGTGCCTAGCACCAACACTGCAGGGTGGCAGGGTAGGATTTTAAGGGTTAGGGTAGATTTAGGTGATAGATAGGAGTGGATCTATAGGCACACTAGGCTTAGTAGAGTTGGACCTAATATAGATACTTAAGGGGTAGGAAGCCTTACACTCCTCCTTCATCTTTTTTGTATCCTTTGTAGTAGACCTATAGGATTGCACCAACTTATATCTAACTTGCACTCCTATATGCCACTTATTGTAATATAGTGCCCTATGTCCTTATAATAGGAACAAGCAGTCTAATTCTCACAACAGATGCATTAGGTATAGGAAACGGCCTAGTCTAATATCTTATAGGCCTAAGAACAATAGTAAAAGTAGGCTAACAAGCACTAAAGACCTATAGACTTTTAAGTTAGTAATAAGGTCTATGTCTCTATAAAGACCTAGAATAAGGATTAGCCTAGCTATAAGCTAGACTATTAAATGGCTAGCCTGTATATGATTCTTAAGTAGGTTAAACATGTATACTAGTTAGAATTACTAACTGTAATTAAGATACACCCTGTTATCTTAGCTAACAAGCTCTATAAAGCTGTAAACAACCTGTTACTAGCCTAGATCTAGGAGCTAGGCCTACCTATTGTAGTTAATAGACAAGAAGAGTAGGACGTAGATAAGATACTAGCCTCCTAGGGCTATTACAGAAAACTATAATACTAGGTTAAATGGGCAAATAGCAACCTAGATCTAGCTTAGTATTATGTTTCTAACTTTATTAGCTGCCTACATAAGTTAAAGGAGTTCCATAATACTAATACAGATGTTCTAGGGCTACTATAATACCTTACGGATTAGCTCTAGAGTTGGGAAAACGGTATAGAGGAGCTAGAATACTACTAAGATGAGGATAAGCTTCTGTAAGAGCTTGTAGACAAGCTCTACTTAAAAGGGGGGGGTAATGTTACAAGCATGCAGCTAATGCTATGTGATTACAGGTCCTAACGGACTGTTGCGGATCCTTATGGACTACCTGTAAGGGGTAATGCTAAAACACCATCTACAACAGCCTTAAACCTTACCTGTTTTAGGTCTGTACTTATAAGCCAGACCTCTAGGCTTTGCCCACTTCTCTTCTTCTTTCTTCTGTAGCTTTAGATCTTTAATTGAACCACCTCTTGATTTCCTAGTCCTCTGCTACACTCGTGCATCACTATAGGTAAGGTCGACCATTACGGGGCAAGCAGACGGGGTTTGTCATAAATATCCTAGTTATATATTGCAATAGGTAATTTTGAATATTTCACTGCAACAATATCGTAATTTTACTATTGCACTGCAAATAATATTGTAATAGATATTGCAATAGTTAAATACTACTGCCAACACTGACTGTAATGGTCCTTTTAAGTTATTTCTCGACGATCTACGATTTAGAAACATATTAGTGGATGCCAAAACATTCGAGATAAGGCGCTAATAGATTAGGAATTCTGTTACGCCGCACCACGTCAATTCCTCAATGCTCCTCCACCTTAGTTGATACTAAATCCTGATCCCTGGGACTGGACAGTTAAGGAGAGGGATGTGTACAAGGTCCATTTTATGAACTTTATAAAGGTATTGCGGGATGAAGAGTCGATATTAGGCAAAGGCCACAGCTTTTCTGCCCAGATGCAAATTTACTTTGAAAATGGTACCTTTTGGTATCTCCAGGCTGTGCGAGAGCCGCTATGCTGCTTAGAACTGATGCAGAGTTGGTCCGCGGAGGTCGGTCAACCACTGGAGACACCTGTGGACATAGAGGAACTCGTGGTAAAACGATTCGAAACTCCAGCTCTCAAGTAATAGTGGATATGTTTTGTGGCGTGGAAATATTGTTGTTAGGGTATACAGAGATATTAAGGTCATCAGGGCTGCTATAGGCGACGGAAAAGAGGAAGGCAGAACATGAAGAATTGGCGTTTGAAAGGAGCCATATCACGTCTTATCTAGGTGTGGTGCAGATCAGAGGTTGACTGGTTGAATGTATTTCGCCATTCATTCAACTTTCTGTGTAAGGATCTTGGGGTATCTACTTCGGTGGACGGGTTGCAGGACATTGGTCATGACGGTGCCATCCGGACTAGCGTGTGAGCGTCGCCGCCGTTAAGATTTTGAGGCTCTCACGAGCCGCATCAATTATTTGATGTGGACCACCTCGACAAGCAAGAGGTGGGTCTCGTAATAAGACGCGATGCACCGCGATTTTGGATGGCCATGGCTGGTCCGGATGACCTAGGTGATTTAGCTGAGCGTGGGTGAGCACGGATGAGCACGGGTGCACCCGCGAAAAGGTGGAAGTGGTGCGGAGTCTGTCTTTGTACCATTTTCAAACCTCATCTAGCTCACCCACGCTCATACACATATTGTATCACCTGACCAAAACTCATAAGAGGGACTGTTCGTTTTATGAAGCTCTCCTGCAGAGGCTGCAAGTCAGACCGGAATGATTCTCAAATTCATCGCCGCAAGTGACTCTCTCCAGTCGACTAAAGTCTCATTGTTGTCGAGGGCCACCCAAACTCTACGAACAATATTTTGTTGTTTCGAGTAATTCCCCATTCGATATTTCTGCACTCGATCCCACCACTTGTCCCAATCCTGACGATCTTCGCCGACGGCCTCGCAGGATGCAATAAATGCCGGCCATGTGATTGGTGCTGGCAAGGAGCTGTCGTCGCCAAAAGAGAGTTTAAGATCTTCTGCCTCGTTCATAGCGGCGATGGCGGCTTGTTGCTCCAGATGAAGGCATTTCCTAGAACAGTTTTGCACAGAACGATAGTAATAGATCAGGGCGGCGTAGTAAAATGCTCGGGCTTGAGCACGCGCTACTTTTAGCATATTTTCTTGTTTTGGGTCTATTGCTGAGAAGGGTTCGAAATCTATTGACCATGAGCATAATTCGTCACCTAATGTCTCGCAAGCTTGCATGAGAGCCTGTGGGTACTCTCGACCTTTATAGTAGGCGATGTATTGCGTGAGGCGGTAAATCTTGAGAATGGCCCCGGCGATAGATGTGGTAATTCCGTAGATGAATTCAATACTAGGCTCCAAGGAGTCCGAGTCGACATCGCTTGGAACGTGGTCAATTCCAGGCCACGGCTTAGGTTTCGGACGAGACTGTGCTGTCTGAGCAAAAAGATGTAGCATTCTGCATATACTATTAAGTTGACGAGTTTCCTGACTGACTAAACTTGCATAGTGCCGTGAGGCTTGAAGCTGAATCGCTGCCTCCAAGTGAATCCAATGGTCGGAAGTACCACCATCGATAATCTAAATCTTAGCACGGGTCAGGCATGAAAGGAGGTGGAGCAAACTCACATCGGCAGACACCAGAGATAAAATGGCTGTCATTAGGTCCCTGTAATTACTTGATTGTGTTGCCAGGGCATTTTGAAGTGTGATTAGAGCGCGTTGCTTATGATGACAAGCAAGTTGCTGAAGACCATATTCTCCGGATCCTAGGCTTTGCAAGTGGACTGCAGCCATAGACATAAGACTGTGGAAAACGGTAACACTGGCTGAATATAGGGGACCCGAGTGACTTGAAACTGCTAGATTGGGGGAACCCTCAATTGCAAGCGGAAGGTATATGGTTCTAAAGGGGTTTCCTTGGTGAAAAACCGGCTGCATCAGGTGTATCATATGCTTCATGTAATGATGCATCAGCATGGCAGCTGTTGTGTTTCCGACTATGGTCGTGGAAAGACTGCCAGCGATACCCATTGAATGCGTGCTTCGGCGCAAGGATTCTGCGACACTCAAAGGGCTATTCGACCAATGGTTGATCCTATTTGATAGGCTGGGAGTTTGCGGCGCCGTACCATCCACTTCTAACGGTATCAGAGTAATTTTCTGAGGGTTAGAAGAACCTAAACCTAAAAGCGCAATAGCCTCCCTTCCTTCATCGTCGATAGAATTGTCACAGAAAGGCATATCATCAAGCGACTCAGGGCTGAGGGCTTGGAGTGGTATTCCCATTGGGTACCGTTCAGGATAGCTGGTATGACTATCGGTTGGGTTCGTTAATGAGTCTGGTAAATCGGACAATGCATCGAACTCTGTGATAAACGGTATTATCGGCGGTTCGAAGACATCTTCTGTGATGCTATATTGTCTTCCTACTTCATAATCCGGACTATCGCTTGGATGCTGTAAGCCTAATTCATCGCAGTCGTCATGAGTCTCTTGAATAGGAGGGCTCTCTCCAGATTCGATGGTCTCAACGCGAGTGCCCGAGGTTGTTGAGTCTGAAGGAGATGGAGATGGAGGCTGGAGCGAAAAAACGGAGAAAGGACCCAAGGTAGTCGTAGCTGGTTTGGTGGCAAATCTATCGAGTTGTGTAATGGACTGCATAACTTCATCTTCTGTCATTAGGTGGTAGGGGTTTATGTCTAAGACCTTTGAATTAGTATCGTTTCCTCGTTATCAGTGCCAAACATACCTGGTTTGATCTGCCGCCGGCTTGCGCGTTGCTTGCGAACCCTCCCACTCTGCCCAGAGTTCCAAATCAGTCGCACGCCATACCCAGCGCAAGCCAGCTTTGCGTCTGCACATACTCCACAGGCGCCAGGTTCCTCATCACATTTGACATGGCGCTCGCGGCAAGTCCAGCAACTTTAGAATGTCAGATAGTTCCGCTGCAAGGATGACGATCGATGGCATTTTACCCGGTATAGGAGAGTGACCTTGGGTCTTTTGGTCTTAGCGCCTCACGCCCATTGACGCCATTCAAGTTCCACAATATTTCTGCCATATCGAAAGAATGCCTGCGTTGTGCTACTGCATCGTAAGGGCAGAATTAACCATCGCGTTAGATGCAAAAGTTGGGATCAGTGCGGGGTTAACAGGCATTGGGAATGGGGTTCGCCACTTACTTCGTACAGATTGCGGAGTACATGCAGCATCGTTGGTAGCGGATGGTTCTTGCTGAGTAATCAGGCGATTTATTAATACCAGACGAGCCACATTTTGATGTCTCGTGCGGGGTCAATCTTGATTGGTGAAATTGTTGTGGCGCAGTTCACCAGTGCAGTCACATACGAACTCAACTACGATGAACTTTGGTATATTTGTACAGCTGCAAAACGGGTAAACCATCATAAAAAGGTCGAGCAAACCACACCGGCGACATGGTTTGACCAATAATGAGCTGTACTCATAGGGACTCGGCACGCTCGGACACCATCAACGAAGAGGCATGCTGTTGATTTCAAGGGCAGAAAAACGACCTTTACCCATACTCTATTTCTGATATATCTCTAAAATGGCTCCTATGTTACCTGGATAAAGTTTGAGAATTTTGAGAATTTTAGAAATTAATCAAATTACAGTCTTGAATGACAGCAGACATCATCTGTCTTATCCTCCTCATTAAACAAGACGCTCTTGTTCTTATCCTGGGTCGAAATAGCCACATCCAAGCCTGGGTTGCCAGAAAAGAAGTTTACAGGTTTGAGGCCCACCATCATCTTCTCATTTGGCATAACCGGCCAGTCCTCGGTACGTGGATTATGGGTCGAGCCGAAGGTATGCCAGATGACGATATCCCCGTTCCTCACTGACTGTGCAGTACCCATAGCATTGCGCGTGTTGATGGCCGAGGCGATGCCATCACCACCAGAAGATTGCATGGTGTACCGCCCCGATGGGAAATGGTCATCGTCTTCGTAACGAGTAACCCATACGGCGTGCTTACAGAATTCGGAACGCTTGGCATGATATGAGTCCGGATGAGATAAAAGCATTTGACTGTAGGCGGGCAAAAGTTTGAATCCAACTGGCGTATGTGTGATTGGATTGATCTTGTTCTCGTTGATAAACTTGAAGACACGATTCTTAGTGAAGTCGAGATCAAACCCGCCCTCCTGCTGCACAACGTGGCTTTCCGTCACGTAACCGACTCCAAATGGATTATGGACAGACGAGTCCCCGACTGGCAGGGCTTTTGATTCTTCAATCACCAGTGAGTTGACCTGGCCGTCAATAGCAGGGTCAATACGGAGGCTGAAGAGGTGTTGATGATAAGGTGCTAAGACTCCTGGTGCAACAATGGTACCATAGGGAACTCTTTCCTTGAGATCAATGTCCGACGGCACCGTAGACAAAATACCTGTTGCGCGCACCTCGAAGTTGATGGATGCATCTTGAGAAAATTGGAAGGCAAATATATACTCGTAGTTACTGACTGTAATAATAGTCTGTAACACGAGGATCCGGGATCGGGTAACCACGGCATTCTGCGTACGGAAATTCGTATGCTTCCACAGGATACCATCGTCCTGTTCATGGCAGCATATTACGTTAGGTAACTTCATAGGCTCTCCAGATTGCGTATTGTGCCAGCCGTCAAAGTATTTGATAGTCCCTGATTATTGCAAACTCACTGTTAGCTCACATGAAACAACACTTGCGCGGTTGGCTCTTACCTAGACAGTCGCATCCGAGGCCTAGATTATTGGCATTGATTCCCGCTCCATCATTACCTAGATCGAAGGCAGCCTTACGCGGATATGGAGCTCGAGGATCACCATATGGCACAAACATCTCAGCAAGTGACAGGCGGTAAAAGAGGCTCCGCCCATCGTAGCGAATGTCATGAAGAGTTAATCCCTCACGATAGTTGAAACCAACTCTGAAGCTCCATTTCTCCCAGTCCACATGGTTTCCCTGAATCCGGAAAGAAGGACCCTCCGGTTGAATCACTTGGTATGGCTTGGTGCTAGTTCTTGGATTCGGTCTCAAATCAGGATGGTATTCACTGGCTGACGTTGGGTGAATTCTGCGGCGATCAAACGGACGCGATTTTTGGTGGATCCGCTCATCTGGGGAAGTGGGCAAGCGATAGACTTTGGTGACTTCTAATTTCTCCGAGACCTCTGCGCAGACGTCCAGGGGATAGGCGTAGTAGTTTGCGTCTTTATTTTCCACTAAGCGGAGATAGAACCAGCACTGCGAATGACAATTAGTTCCGATCTGGTTAAATTCACAGAAGGAATCCCTACCATTGTGGTACGCTGAGACATGTCATTCATTCCATCAGTGGCATACGCCCACGGTTCAACGACAACAGTAGAACCGGCGGGAAGGTCGAGATGGCGTATTTCAGCTTGCACTTCCTTGTTGGCTAAACAAGCCGCCTCCACCTCTTTCATATACGCAGCATCAATGTAAGAATGTTTGCCTTTCTGGTGTTGCTTTGCGGTCACTTTGTCGTGGACGAGATCGACAAGTAACTCGAAGAGCTCATTGTTTCCATTGTAATCCTTTACTACAACCTCGACACGCGCACAGCGCGTAGGCGCCGGCCCTGTAGGTTGTTTACGATGTTCTTTCTCGAGGAACTGGATCATCTGATCTTTAGGTGGTTCCTGCAAAGTGATGACGCGAAAGTTGGGGTCTTGCCCGCCAAAATGTGGACGAACGATACCAGTGGCCTACGCAGCGTCAGCCAAAAATGATCGATGCTTGGGTATGTGGAATAGAAAACTTACCCTGGAGATCTCCTCCGGCGTGAGGGGATCGAATGGATGCATGGAAGGAGCCATAATGACGCAATGGATAGTATTGATTATATTGCAAACGCTGTCCTCGAAGAGAGCAATGTTAAAAAAATATTTTCAATTTTAATGAAAGCAGAGATCCTGCAGAATTTAAACTCGACATTTTAAATGTTGCGGATTCTTAAAATCAAGACCGAGTCACGCGTAGCATCAAAGGCTGGTCTTTTGGGGCTCCCCCACCGTAATCGCGGCTCGTCCGTAGATGCCTTTAGCGACGAATGGCTTTTATCGGAGTCGTTCGCCTCCAAAGGCTTGGGGAAACTAGAACTTTGGAGGAAGCTCCGTGCGCAACGTCCTCTAAAGGCATCCACAAGCGAGGAGGCTCCAATCACACCGACAATCTTCCGTAAGCCCGATCCTTGAGTAATGAGAAACGGACATCGCACCTCCAAAGGCAAGCCGATGTATGCTCGCATTGACGAGTGCTGTAAGCCAGCGCGGCATCATCAACACTAGGTGGAAAGCGCTGCTTCCCCTCACACTTAGTGGCACCCTCATGGATATCGGCAAGTATTGATATTTCGGGGGAAGATGACAGTGGCGCTAGAATTCGACGTGATGAAATGGATGGCTGTAAACTATGAAGAGAAAGGTCTCCTTCGGAAGTGGGGCCAAGGTGACAAGGTCCTCTCTCTCCTGCCATCTTAAACCACATATCTGAGCTATCAAGGTCAAAGTCGAGGCTACATCACGTCACGAATCACAAGAAGACTGACTACTTGATATTATAAAGAACTCCTACAATTCTTCTCGATTCTAAATAATCCCATCCTAATCACCAGTCGTTTTTCCCTCCTCTTAAACCATATCTCAAGCAACCATGCCTAAGCAACTGCCGTTTCAGGTGTGTCAAAGCCTTCCTAGTGTTTACGCAGTTGGTCCATGAGCTCATCTATCATTGCCAGTTGGACGATCCGTCCCTCTTGCATGAGAGTGCCTTGTTGAATGGCGACTGGGTTCAATCCCTCTCTAGAGAGACGTTTGATGTCGAAGGTGAGACCTTTTGTGACCAATTGTTTCATCTTTAGGAATAAGATTCTGATGAGATTTCGCGGGGGAGATAGATCCTGGTACTGGAAAGGTGTTTGCAACTTGTCCAGTCAACAAAGTTCCTGACGTGGACGCATTTGCCAAGATATCAAACGATGCGTTCCTCGAATACCGTCATGTCAACCCGCGCCAGCGAGCCAAGATGCTCTTGAAATGGCATGACCTTATCACTAATGCTCGGGAAGACATTGCCAAGCTAGTTGTTTACGAGACTGGCAAGACGCTGGCAGAAGCGCGGGGAGAGGTAGATTATGCCCTTGGATTTGCATGGTGGTTTGCTGGTGAAACAGAGAGGATTCGGGGCTCCATTGCCATGCCGTCCGTCTCTGGCCGGCGTACTTTCGTCATTAAGCAGCCTATCGGTGTGAGCGTTGCCCTCGTTCCATGGAACTTCCCAGTCGCAATGATCATTCGCAAGGTCGCGGCGGCTCTAGCAGCTGGCTGCACTATGATCGTGAAGCCATCTCCGGAAACGCCTCTGAGTGTTTTGGCTTTGGCTGACTTAGCCCTGCGCGCTGGGTTTCCCCGTGGCGTTTTCAACGTTATTACCACCGATAACCTCAATACGCCATCTGTCAGCGAGTCTCTCTGCAAACACTCTCTCGTACGCAAGGTGACCTTTACAGGAAGCACTGCGGTGGGGAAACTCATTGCTAAACATTGCAGTGAAGGTCTTAAAAAAGTCACACTCGAGCTGGGTGGTAATTGCCCCTTCATTGTCTTCAATGACGGAAATCTTGAACAAGCCGTGGCTGCGCTCATGATTCTTAAATGGCGTACCGCGGGGCAAGCTTGCACTCATGCGAACAGAGTGTATGTTCAGAATGGTGTGTACGACAAGTTCGCACAGATGATTCTCGAGGCAACACGAACTCTCCGAGTTGGGTACGGCGCCGACCCTTCCTCTACAATGGGCGCACTTACCACTCCCCGAGGCATCGAAAAACTGGAGAGGCATATCTCAGACGCTGTTGCCAAGGGAGGCAAGATTTTATGCGGCGGCAAGCGGCCCAAGACTCCAGGCGGGTATTTCTTCGAGCCCACTATCATTTCTGGTATGACCCCTTCAATGTTGACGACGCAAGAAGAGATATTTGGGCCCCTTTTGGGTTTGTACAAGTTTGAGTCGGAGGAGGAGGTCGTCAAAATGGCAAACGACACATCCATGGGCCTTGCATCGTATTTCTTTACCAAGGATGTCGACCGGACGTATAGACTACTCGAGAGCCTTGAAGCCGGCATGATCGGCATGAATACAGGTTCGATTGATGCAGCCTGCCTAGTATCGCATTCATCACTGACTGTGTCTACAGGAAATGCTTCAGGAGCGGAATCCCCTTTTGGAGGGATCAAGGAATCGGGTTATGGCAAGGAGGCTGGCAAAGACGTTGCCATCGAGGAGTATTTGATCGCAAAAACGGGTACTCTCACGGTTGAGCCAGTCTCAAAATTGTGAGTTATGGAGGGTGGCAGGGCGCAGGAAACCTACCATAGTTTCTAATATTATCCAAATGTCATATTACGAGGGCTTTTGCTTTCCATGGTACCATATATTCTTACGCAGATCAAATAAACGAGGAGGCTCTACCTGAAGAGTTGTTCGATCAATACTCATTCAAGAGTGTCTTCACACTAAAGCTACTATCCTCTTTTAATTGCGTTTCCTCCAGCTTCAGAGCGAACGAATAACCAACCGACCACCCTAAGGGTTACTTAATACTTATTTCTACTTCTATGAAGTTCTACTATTGATAACTACATCAAGACACCACGTTTTCTTAGTCGTGATATGAAATACAACAGTACCATGTCCTTTTTATGACCTGCCAGATCATAACACTGCTATCAAACTCACCGCACAGAGCAGTGCTCTGTCGTATATTCGGAGGTGAGATATTGCCATCTAACTCCGCACAAACTCCGTCTAATCTATTGCACGACCGACGGCGGACCAGTCGGAAGCAAAATTTCCAGAATGGGATACTTCCAAGCTCCTCGAGGAGCAATGATAGAAAAGGTAAAGCTGAAAAGGGAGACGGTGCACTGGTGCTCAGCGAGAGTGGCGTTGGTTTTGGCTATGGCGATCCTTGCCTAATTGGATTCGCTGGAACCTTCCCTTTCGGAACATCAACCTTATCTTGGGGCCTGCTTATCTTATGTAATGTACATACATGTAAGTTAGCTCGAGTTCAATCCAGGTCCACAGCCAGCTCACAATTGAATGACAACTCGGCGGCAATTGGGCATCGCATGTATCGTCACAAAAATGGATGGTTATTTTTCGTTGACTTGACTTTACCCACAACCTCTAAAGGTAAGCCGAGGTTCTAAATACGTAAGAACAAAGATTGCCATGTTGCGCTCTGTACGTGCGTAAGATACTTGAGGGGCAAAGGTGGCCAGCCGCCAGATAAGAAGATCCTCCCAATCGTCGTATCGAGAATACCTCTGAATGAGGGGAGTTTGTCAAGGGCCTGCCTTCCTTTCGCCCGGTCCTGCTAGAAAAGTATTTACTTATTGCTTTGGTTTCTCTAGGACTGTCTAAGCGTTGTGGAGTTGTGGACGAGTTCAGATCACTACGATTACAGAAGTAAATGAGTTCTATAAGGAGTAGAAAGTGTGGGAGAGCTTCGAGTGAAAGACGGACAGACACAAATATCCCAAATAAGGCAACGTGAAACGCCTGAACTACTGTGCCCGGCCTTGCAAGGAGAATTACGCCACAGCTTCCGCGACATGACTATCCACCGCCGCCCCGTGTATTTCAATCCAGCCGCGCGTTCGTGGTCAGCGGAGCCTTTTCAATCAGCAGAACTGGTTGAAAACTTTCACCGAAAACTCAAGGGCTACCAGAAATCTCCCCTTGTGTCCCTAGATGGCGTGGCGAAAGAGATTGGGGTAGGCGCGGTCAACGTCAAGGTTGAGACCAAACGACTTGGACTCCCAGCGATCGAGATTCTTGGCACGTCATGGGCAGTCTTTCGAGCCGTGACCCATCAATTAGGCCTCCCACTAGAGTCGGATATTGAAGAAGTGAAACTTCGCCTGTCTGAGCGACCTATTGCGCTGTTTGCTGCAACACAGGGAAGCCATGGGCGTGCAGTGGCTCGCATGGGCGCCATCCTCGCAGTCCCCGTTGAGATCTACGTGCCGGCTGGTTTGAGTGCTGAAGCTATAGCACTGATTAAAGGCGAAGGTGCGACTGTAATCGAGGCAAAGGGAGACTACACAGCGGCCATTGTGGAGGCACAAGCTGCTTCTCAACTGAATAAAGGCATCCTGGTCCAAGATGTTGCCTCTGACGGGCACGAAGACATTCCGCAGGTAAGTTTCGCCTCACTCTCAGATTACTGCCTAAGTGTTGACCATATAAGTGGATTGTCGAGGGTTACTCCACCATGATGCGCGAGATTGACGACCAGCTCAGCGGGCAGCAGATTGACCTTGTTGTTTGTCCAGTCGGGGTTGGCTCGCTGGCGCAGGCTGCTGTCACTCACTGCAAGAAAGCCGGAAGACCCTCGGCATTTATGACGGTTGAGCCGGACACCGCAGGCTGCCTATGGAAGGGCTTGACCCGAGGAGAACCAGCTATCGAAGCAACAAGCGCGACCATAATGGAAGGGCTCCAATGCGGGACGCTGTCAAACGCTGCTTGGCCACCTCTCAAGAGCGGCACTACTGCGAGCTTAACCATTTCAGACTATGAGGCCCATCTGGCAAGTCTTGAGCTGCAAAGTTTTGGCATTGCATCGGGACCTTGCGGTGCTGCCGCGCTAGCCGCTCTTCGTCGGCTGGATGAATCAGACAAGGCTCGACTAGGGCTCAATCAGAATTCCGTTATTGTCCTGCTCTGCACAGAAAGCACTATAAGCTACACCATTCCCAAGGATGTAGCAACCGATGATGTTGTGTCCCTGACTCAAACTTTGGTGCAGATTGACTCCTCAAACCCTGATCTTGGCTCAACCGGTGGCCCAGGCGAGACTGCTATTGCGCAATATATTACTGCATGGCTTCAGCATCGCGATATTGAAAGCCATTGGATCGAGCCAACTCCTACACGACCCTCAGTGGTTGGTATCGTACGAGGTTCAGGTGGTGGCAAGAGCCTCATGTTCAATGGACATATCGATACTGTTACACTGCTAGGTTATGATGGCGACCCCTTGAGTGCAGAGATCGCTAATGGGAATATCTATGGCCGGGGAACTGCTGATATGAAGAGTGGCCTTGCAGCTGCGATGGTAGCACTTGCTAGTGCCAAGGGGCTCAAACTTAAAGGTGATGTTATTCTTGCAGCAGTGGCTGATGAGGAAGCGGAGAGTATTGGAACAGAACATGTACTGCAGGCAGGCTGGCGAGCCGACGCAGCTATTGTTGCTGAACCTACTGAAATGGCCATCATCAACAGCCACAAAGGATTGGCATTGTTCGAGGTTGATATCTATGGCTTAGCTGCTCATGGATCACGACCGGACCTTGGCATTGATGCCATCTGCAAAGCTGGATACTTCCTTGTGGAATTGGACCGCCATGCTCAGGAACTACAGAATCGTTACGGCCAGCGTGGCAAACCAGACGTTGGCGCTCCGAACATCCATGCCAGCATAATCAAAGGTGGCGAGGAGGTATCTTCTTATCCTGCCCAATGTACCATATCCATTGAGCGCCGCACCATCGCAGGCGAGACAGCGATAACTGTTAGGGCTGAACTCCTGAGCATTTTGGAGAAGCTTGCAGTCACTGTCTCTAATTTCAAGTTTGATCTTCGAAGCATCTTTGCCCGGTCTCCTTATTCTATCGCTCGCGACCATGCCTTTGTAAATCTAGTGGTCGAGCAGGCGACCAAGTCTACGGGCATGGCACCACCGGTTCGAGGTGAGACATACTGGACAGACATGGCTCTATTGTCGGATGTGGGCATCCCAGGAGTGATATGGGGTCCTAAGGGGTATGGACTGCATTCGAAGACGGAGTGGGTCGAGATCGAATCGGTCCGTCAGCTTGCAGAGGCATTCGTAGCGATTGAAGCAGACTTCTGCAAATGAATGTACATAGCATAATTCCACGAGTATACCTCGTAGGCTTGTGGAACTCCTTACTGTCTTTAGCCTGGTGAATGATCTGATTAGTGTGACGACAAAGCTTGCTTGAATATTATTACATCCCGCCTTTCAACAATCACTATAGCATTGATCTACTATCACCTACTGACAGTAGTTGAATTCTTGTCTCAGCCTTACAGTAGCCTATACAGTAACTAGTGAACAAAGTGAGCGACTTGCTTAACCCAATTCCAAAAATGTGTCACAGATATTCATCCAGATGACACCTTCGATCCAAACAGCAAGCCTCGGGACCAAAACGGCTGACGCTTTCGCGCATGTCAAAGGTTATTGTGCCTGGGCAAAAATGTCGAGGAACATTTCGCAAGCAACTCAAATCATTTCACATCCGTTCTTTCTAGTCACAGTTGCTCTCTCTCGCAAGGTACACCACTGGGCTCTATTTGCTATTTTAATTTAACAACTATCTAGATACTGTGCCCAAATTCAGCGGCTGGGTCTGGTCACCTCAGGCCGATGGCGTGTAGCCGCTGAAATCATACTCAACATCATAATCTTCCCCATCAACATCACCATCAGAAAGCTCAACATCTTGGAGGTTTTCGCCATCGTCTACCTCTTCGGCAGTAAACCCATACTCCTCTTTTCGAATCTTCTTCCAAGCAGCAATTGTCTGCTTTCGAGTAAGGTAGAAAGGCAACTTGGAAAGTGGTATGCATCCGTCTCGAGTTACCTCGACGGTTTGTCCGATAGAACTCGCAGTATCGGTGGCCATGTCCATCAAGATGATGTGGATAAAGAAAACCATTCCTGGTTGGGCGATAACATCCTGACCTCGCACAAACATTGGGAAGTCCATCCAAGTTGGCGAGAAAGTAGCGCCCATACTATATCCGCAAGCGTCAAGTCGCTGCTCCCGAAATCCATTTTCATCGCCAACTCGAGCGTATGCTTCAAATACATCACCAATCTCTCGACCAGGCTTGAGTGCATCCATTGCGGCCTTCATTTGCAAAACATTAACTTCAAACATTCGTCGCGCTAACTTTGTGACGCCGCCAATGTGGATCGTTCGCATCAAGCATGCGTGGTAGTGCTTATAAACACCGGCGTGCTCAAGAGTAACTTGTCGATCAATCTTGGCTTTGCCTGTTGAGTACCGGGTAAGAACAGCCTTGTTGCCAGATACGAGGATATTCTCGTTGGCCGGATCGTCACCACCACCTTCATAGACAGTCCCGACAATTTCTCGCCACAGATCGCCTTCGTATGCTCCAGGCTTAGCTACCTTGAGTGCTCGAACGAGGGCGAAATCAGCGAGATAAGCAGCTTTCCGAATCTTTCGCATTTCGCTGTCAGACTTTATAATTCGCAGTTCCCGACCAAACAACGTGCTATAATCGACCAAAGTGCAGATGCCACCGACAGCTTCCTCTAGCAGTTTCCCAACTTGGTGGTTTAAGGTGCACGAATTTGGCTCATAGCCAATTCGCTTTGATTTGGAGTTGATGTCAAATCCAAACTCCTTCAAGACCTCTGGGACCAAGGACACAGGGTTACTACTAGCGTCGTCAGATCGGATCAAGATGTCCTTTTTATCCAAAATAGACGTATAAAGAGCCTGTCGAAGATCCGGCATTCTTGTGATCAATCGCATAGAACCATCCTTATGAAAGTACATGGCTTGGAAAAAGACGTAACCAAATGTGTCGAATCCAGTAAAGTAGTACAGAGATTCTTGCTTGGTCATTAAAAACCCCTCGAGGTTCTCTCGTCTCATGAGTTGTAAAGCACGCTCTCGTCGCTGATGGAACTCTTCTTCCGAAAAGTGAAGAGCCTTCTTAAAGGGCTGAGGTTTCTTGATGGTGACCATTTTGACAAGATTTCGAGTTCGCAGGCACAGTCTTTTGTTTGCAGGTTGCTGGTTGCTGGTTGCTGGTTGCTGGTTGCTGGTTGCTTCCTTTATAAGAGACAGTAACAGCTGGAGGAGCCCTTTAATAGTCAAACTCATCAAGGAAAATGTCGTTAATGGTCGTTGGGCCACCAGGGTATTTCTGGCAAGTCGGGACGATTTGCATTTTCCCATTAACAATTCCCATTGGACCACTGTCCAATGGGAATTGTGGACCAATACAGGTTGATTCCCTTCGGGGTTATGGTTTTGGCAAGAGCGGGCGATTTTGACATTCTGTGCGGAGTATACGTATGCAGTATTAGAACTGTACCACTACCATGGTACTTACCTTAAGATTGCGGGGTATTGCGGGGTATTGTGGGGTAGACCCGCTCGTTATCTGAGCGCTGCACAGGGGCCCACGTGATGACACGGTGCCGCCTCCGATTCTGAATTCGGCAAGAGCGAGCGACTACGGATTTGGCAAGAGCTAGCGAATTTAGTAACATGGCAAATCCCAAACTTAAACACCACAGGGGAATCTCAACACAAAGCTCTGACGATAGGTAATGATAGGTAATGTGCTTATCTCGTGGCTCGGATCGGATGGATGGAGCACTGGAGCTTTAACTCTACCATATCAAGATGGAGTAGTCTCCCATAAATATGGGGTAAGCCGCATCCTTCTATCACTTTCTTTCGACCATTCACTTTCGTGATAAGTTGGAAGCATGACATCCGAAACTCCACAATCCAATATGTCATTAGAAAAAGTCTCAGACAACGACATGACGAGCGAACTTAAAACTACGCTGAGCATGGACGAGAATGCGAGCGCTGCCAATGCCTCTGTCGAAGTGATCAACCACACAAAGCGTGGGCTAAAACCGCGTCACGCCCAGATGATAGCCCTTGGAGGCTCTATAGGAACCGGCCTTTTTGTCAGCACTGGAGCAACGTTGGCCTTGGGCGGACCAGCTTTTATACTTATCGCCTTCAGTATAATGAGTCTCCTCGTGTACATAATAGTCACGGCTATCGTCGAAATTGCAGCTTATCTCCCCGTCAATGCCGCTTCAATGTCATATTACGCCACTCGGAACGTCTCAAAGAGTATGGGTTTTGCTTTGGGATGGCTGTACGTCTATTCTCTGGGCATCTTGGTCCCGTATGAGATCACTGCAGGTGCGCTGGTCATCAACTACTGGGACAAGTAAGTGGTTTAATATCCCTAGCATTATGATTGCTCTTGAACTAATTGTTGTAGTCCTGTCAATGTCGGAGTCTGGATCACAGTTTTTATCATCGTTATCGTCACCCTGAATTTCCTCCCTGTACAGTACTACGGAGAAACGGAGTTCTGGTTTGCCTCCATAAAAGTCTTCACAATTATCGGGCTTTTAATACTTTCCTTTATATTATTTTGGGGTGGAGGCCCAGGCCAGAATGGCGTCCTTGGTTTCCATTACTGGAAAGAACCCGGGGCTACCAACACTTGGCTTGTTGGTGGGTCGCCAGGCAGATTCGTCGCATTTGTGGGGACTCTTGTTTCAAGTGCATTCCCCTTCACCTTCGCGCCAGAGCTGCTCATTTTTACAAGCGGAGAGATGCAAAACCCCCGACGAAATCTCCCAAAGGCTGCAAATCGCTACATTCTACGTCTGCTTGTCTTCTACATCTGCTCAATCATCGCAATGGGAGTCATTTGTCCTTACACCGAAAAAGCGCTCACTGGTGGTGGCGCTGGTGCAAAGTCTTCGGCATTTGTCGTTGGCATTAATAACGCTGGTATCCATGGTCTGGGAAGCGTTGTCAATGCTGCCATCCTCACTTCAGCTTGGTCTGCAGGCAATGCGTACTTGTACATGAGTTCACGCGCCCTATACTCGTTGGCTATGGCTGGACAAGCGCCCAAGGTCTTCAAAAGGTGCACCAAAGGAGGAGTTCCATATGCCGCGGTCATGGCCTGTTCGATATTCTCGATACTAGCCTACCTCAACTGCGGGCAGAGCGGCTCCGTTGTATTTAGGTGGTTTGTCAACATCACCAACACTTCTGGATTTATCTCTTGGGTATGCTGCTGCATCGTATATTTACGCTTTCGCAGGGCTGTCAACAATGCCCAGAGTAAGCCTCAACTGCCCTTCCATAGCCGGTTGCAGCCATACGGGGCGTGGTTTGCGATGTTCTTTTTTACTGTCTTGGCTCTAATCAACGGCTTCAATGTCTTTTTCCCGGGTCAGTTCTCTGCATCAAGCTTCTTGACGGCCTATATCGGCATTCCCGCATTTTTCGCCGTCTATCTTGGCCACAAGTCCTGGATAGGGCGCTCGGATCCATGGTATCTCCCAGTTCCTGATATTGATATTCAGGAAGGTCTGGAGCAGCTTCAAAACGAGGAATCACTAGAAGAACCGGGAGCGAAGCACGGTTGGAGAAAATGGGCACAGGAGTTCACTTAAATAGTATATTTGATTAAGTCTAAGAAGTTGATGGGTTCAGATGTGGGTGGGCTTAACGCTGTAAATTTTAGGAGGCTTTTTTCCAGGAGAATATATGATCATTTAAAGCGCTAGACTTTTCACTGGCCTCGACTAGCGCTTCCATTAATGTAGTGCGTTTAGTAAATACTAGCATTACATAGTTTAATTAGGCGGTATGATGTTGAACCTAATATCTATAAGTAGCTGGTTAGATTTGATTTTAGATAGCCACGTGTTCTAGTGCAACACAATTGACTGTGAATTTCGGGCGCTAAACCAACTTGATTTATTCTCTTAGGGGCATAGCCCTTAATTATCCTACTTTCTTACTATAGCTCTTTTGTATAACAAGTAATAACACCTTAGTTAATAGAGCTTAAAATAACTATAGTAGCAAGCCTAGAATACTCGTTAAATACATTATAAAAGCCTAACCCCACCTACTTCTTCCTAAAGTTTATAATATATTACTATTAAGTTTATAATATTTAGCTGTAATATTTATAGACTAGCGTTTAATAGGTGTGGTTTAAGCTTGGTTTATACACTATGCCTAGCTATAGTGTTATAAGGATGCTTCCTTATATAGGGTACATTTAGACCTATAGGGCAGCGCCTAGCACTAACACTATAGGGTAGTAGTATAGGAGTTTAAGGGTTAGGGTAGATTTAGGTAATAGACAGGAGTGGATCTATAGGCATGCTAGGCTTAGTAGGGTTAGACCTAATATAGATACTTAAGGGGTAGGAAGCCTTACACTCCTCCTTTATCTTTTTTATATCCTTTATAGTAGACCTATAGGATTACACTAACTTATATCTAACTTACACTCCTATATGCTACCTCTTGTAATATAGTGCCCTATGTCCTTATATTATATAAAAAAGATTACGCTTACTAGGGACAGCTGTACTTAAATAATATCCCACCCTTAAACAACTTAGGAGAACTACTATTATACTACTAACTACAACTTAGTGCTATCTTAAAGGAGAGACCTAACAACTTTAAATAGCTGTAATTCTAGAGATCTTATAGACAGCTAGTAGATTAGGGTTTAATCCTATAGAGTAAGCTAGTAAAGTTGCTAACACGTTAGTGCTAAATAGGATACAAGATCCTAAATAACCCCCTTAAGTATAAAGGTAATTATAAACAAGAGTGCTAATAGCTATAAGCTACTAGAAATCAAACTCTTCTATATTAACTGCAACTTAATATACCCCTAAACTAATATAAGGAAGATGACCTTAAATATACCCTAAGATAATAATAGTTAACTATCTAGAATGACAACTAGGTAAACCACTACTATAGGCACAACTACAAGGTTATCTAAGAGCCTCCTAGATTAAATTATAAACCTTAAAAATAAGATGTAAGAGCTTAAAGCAATAATAGCCAACCTAGTAGCAACCTAGACTAGAATCCTATCTACACTAGTAGTAGACACTCTAGTACACACTATTAAAGCTAACGAAAACAAAGACAAATAGCCTAAACAGCCTATACTAATAATGTAAAACACCTTTAGTACTGTTTAGTTGCTACCTATTAGTAATGCATGCTCTCCTTTAATCCTAGTTCTACCCTAATAGTATACTAAGGACCCCTTAAGTCACTATAAGAAATTGTCTATATTAGAGAAAATTACACCCCTTAGTAATAGCATTAAACACACCTTCCTATAGTAGAGTACTTCTATTTAAGACTAACTTATAGTTAATAAAGACCATTACCCTACTAATGTGTTATAATAAGTGTTAATATAAGGAACTATAACTAGCCTAGCTAAGAAATACCTAGAACCCTAATACCTATCTAATATACATAGGTTCTAGAGCACTAATGAAATAATAGACCTATTAGGATTATATTACCTTATAGGTAACAAGACTAAATAGGCCTAGAATGAATTTAATAATATGTAAATAGTATAAGGACATAGGGCACTATATTATAAGAGGTGGCATATAGGAGTGTAAGTTGGATATAAGTTAGTGTAATCCTATAGGTCTACTATAAAGGATATAAAAAAGATAAAGGAGGAGCATAAGGCTTCCTACCCCTTAAGTATCTATATTAGGTCTAACTCTACTAAGCCTAGCGTGCCTATAGATCTACTCCTATCTATCACCTAAATCTACCCTAACCCTTAAACTCCTACACTACTACCCTATAGTGTTAGTGCTATGTACTACCCTATAGGTCTAAGTATACCCTAAGTAAGGAGGCATCCTTATAAATAGGTAAGAAGGGCTACTCTTATAAGTCCTTCCCTAAGTTTAAGGCCTGTTTCTAGAGCATAGCTATTACTAGATAAGTATTATAATTAGAGTGGTTTTAGTACATATAGAATAAGCTAATGCTATAATTCTATAGCTATATAGTAGTCATTAAGAACTAATGGAATGGTAACTACTTAGTTATAGTCTAAGAGCTTACTACATTTAATTAGGAATGCTAGAGGAACAATAAGTTAAGCTTCCTGTCTATAGTGTTAAAGCTAAGTTTAGTAAGGTCTATAGACTAGCCTAAGTTAAGCTCTATACTAGTCTTAAGACTAACCTAACCTATTACTACTTCTACCCTTCCTCTATTTAACTAGACCTAGTTCCTTACCTATATAAAACTAGACATTATAGGGCATGCTTAAGCTGCTGCTCTAACTGCCACTAGCAACTGTTTTAAGTGTAGTAAGCCTAGCTACTTCTAAGACAAGTGCCTACCTAATGCTATAGTAAAAGAAATAGACTAGGAGGCCCCTAAGTCTAAGGAATAGTAGAAGGAAGCTATAGAACTCTAGTTAGACAAGGACCTAGAGGAAAACAATAAGGCCTAGGAAAAGGCTCCTTCCTAGGTCTATATAAATGTAATCTATAAGATCTTAACCTAGGAGAACTTTTAGGTAGAACCTAGTTCTTAGTTAACACTACCCTAAGTCTAAATAGACTTAGGGTGAAAACTAAGGCTCTTATAGACATAGGAGTAAATAGATACCTTATTATTAATAAACCCTTTGTGCTATAACTATTAAAGGCACTTTAGAGCCCTATATAGAAACTACCCTACTCTATACTAATATGTAGTTTTTAGTAAAAAATCTAAAGCTATGTATCTAAGTATATTTAGTTACACTTAATAGTTAAAGGACACTAAATATATAACTGCCCCTTTATACTCCTAGACCTTAGAGCATAAGATGTAATAATTAGGAAGAAGCTTTTTAACTACTTCTAAATACTACTTAACTTTATAAAGAGCTGTTTAGTATAGCTAAAGGAGTACTTGCCTACTCCTAGCTAGAGTAAGGAGATTACCTTACCCTACTACTTATGTAAAACGTCCATTTAACATCTAGTATACTAGTTAGATGTAAATTATAGGAATACTACAATCTACTATAAAGACAGATGCTATGTAGGCAGACGCTTAATAGAGATTATAAAAGTGATAATTTTAGCCTTACCTAAAACAACTACTAATACCCCCCTAAGCCTACCTTAGATCCTAGAGGTACCTTCCTTACTACTAGTAAAGCCTATACTAAGCTTTATACTAGTCTAAATCTACAAAATAGGTGCTAACGCCTTCTACTACAAGATAATGTAGAATGACGCTAAGTTCTTCTAGACTAGTATATATAAGATTAATTAGATTATATAGGAGAAAGAATTAGAAGAGGATAACAACATAATATTACTTATCTAGGAGAAGCTCCTACCTATGTACTAAAAGTACACTAATGTCTTCTCTAGGGCAGAATCTAATAAATTACCCCTATACTATATATATAATTATAAGATTTAGCTAGAAGTGCTATTACCTAACATATTCTCCCTACTCTACTAGTAAGGTACTAAAGAGCTTAAGGCTATAAAGTAATACTTATTAGAGAACCTAGAGAAAGGCTTTATTATTAATAGTAATAGCCCCTTTATATCCCCTATACTCTTTGTTAAAAAAGTAGATAGTAAATTAAGGTTCTATATTAATTACTATAAGCTAAACAGCCTTGCCTATAATAACCTATACCTAATACCCTACATTAACAAGTTACTTAGCTAGGTGTTAAAAGCTAAGATCTTTATAAAGCTAGATATTAGGCAAGCCTTTTACTACATATAAATGCACCCTAACTCTAAAGAGTATACTACCTTTTAGACTTACTATAGGTCTTATAAGTGTAAAGTATTACTATTTAGATTAACTAATAGCCCTATAACTTACTAGAGGTATATAAATGACGTTCTAATGTTATACTTAGATGATTTCTATACAGCTTACCTTAACAACATTCTTATATACTCTAAGGACCCTATAGAACATATTAGGCATATATATAAAGTCCTTTAGAGGCTCTATAAAGCTAGACTATAAGCTAACATTAAGAAATGTAAGTTTAACGTTACCTATATAAAGTACTTAGGTTATATACTAACTACTTCTAAGGTAGAAGTAGACCCTAATAAGATTAAACTACTTTACAACTAGATTTAACTAACTACTATTATAGGTGTAAAGTCTTACCTAGGCTTCTATAGGTTCTACTACTAGTTCATTTATAACTTTAGAAAAATAGTAAAGCCCCTTACTACTATTACTAGCCCTTTAGAACTATTCCTATAGACTAATAAATGTAAGAACGCTTTTAAAGAGTTATAACAACAACTCTTAGTAGTATAGGCACTATACTACTTTAACCCTAAATTGCCTATAAAGCTTAAGACTAATGCTTTAAATAAAGTTATTACTAGTGTACTATCCTAAGAGCACCTAAATAAGCTCTAGTACCTAGTAAGCTTCTATAGCTATATCCTACCCCTAGCATTTACACTTATTTAACTATAATAAGCATTCTCCCCACACTGCCCCTAGGGTTAGTAGGGGTGTGTATAGACTAGTTAGGTATAATAAGTTAACTATAATAAGTTCTACCCCCCCCCCCTATAGTAGATAGCTATACTATAGACTAAGTAAAAGTTAAGGTATAAGTAAGTGTAATAGATGCCCTAGT
>KV458979.1:0-24962 GCA_001662605.1 Pseudogymnoascus sp. 05NY08
AAAAAAAAAAAGTTGTTCCTAAAGTTAATTAATAAGTATGTATTATTAATGTAAATGTTCTATAACATTCTAGAGCTTAAATTTATAAGCATATATTATTAATGTAAAAATTCTAGAACATTCTACATTATTCTCTATTCCTAACTTTTTTCTTATCTTATCTTATCTCATCTTATCTATAAACTATTCCTAATATAGTAATTACCTAACCTAATTTAGTTAGGGTAATCTATATTCAAATATTCATGAATATTCATAAATACGTATTCATGAATATGAATATGCATATAATTTTTATTCATGAATATGAATATAGCCTATTATTCAAGTTTATATTCGAATTGCTAACCCTGAATATCCTCTTTATCTCGACTTGCCAAGTTAATTGTTTCTCGCAGCTTCGACATCGACAAGGGTGCAGTCCACGTAATCGATATGAAAGCCCCTATTGAAGTCATCGAGACTAGCCCAGTTATAACGCCTTCACCCATCACAATCTTCCCTTCCACCAGCACCTTCGCCAGGCAGAGCCAGTGTATGCTGTGCTGATGGAGCTGAAGGAAAAGGTTTGTTCATATCTCGGAAAGAGCCCGTTGTAGAGAAACCTGACATGTATCAAAGGGGTGGAAGAATTCAAAAGGAGACGAACACTTCCAGTATCAAAGACAGAGAGCCGACACTGCCACGGGGAAAGCTGCGGCCAAATTCTACCAAATGATGCAAGAGATCGGAGATGAGATGCAAGCAGCAACTGGTGCGCTCTGCCAAAACAATCGATCTGAAGATGGGATTGAAATCCTTGATCTTTGTATGGCTCCTGGTGGTTATACAGCCAGTGCTCTGAAGTACAATCCCAGAGCAAAAGCGATCGGTATCACCCTACCTCCGGATAAAGGAGGTCATGAAGTCTTCCTGAATTCTTATCGGTCTACTGTTCTTTACCACGACATTACGATGTTCGCCAAGGAGTTTGGCGTCGATGAAGTCCCTTGCACACATCCAGGACACGATTCTTTCAGCTTGGAAAGGCCGTTCAGCAACCAGAGATTCGATCTCGTCATCTGCGATGGCCAAGTCTTACGAACACACAAGCGACCTGAATACCGGGAGCGAACCGAAGCAAGTCGACTCACAAGCTCACAGCTAATTTTAGCGTTGCAGCGCATCCGACATGGAGGGACATTAGTCATACTATTGCACAAGATCGAGGCGTTGGATACCATGGAGCTTCTATATCTATTCTCCCAGTTTTCCGACATCGAAGTATTCAAACCCTTAAGGAAGCATGCGATCAGGTCGACGTTCTATCTCATTGCGAAGAATGTTCAGCCGAGTGTAGAATCTGCAAGAGTGGCAGTCTTTGCTTGGAAGAAGGATTGGTGGAATGCAACCTTTGGTGGGGAGCAGGGTGTAGGTGCACAGAGACTCGATAAGGATGATAAATATGCACAGGCAATCATTGACTCTTTCGGCGATAGGTTTACTACGCTTGCTAGACCAGTCTGGAAGATTCAGGCAGACGCTTTGAGTAGAACAGACTTCACTCAGTAATCTTTAGAGGATCGGAAGTCAGTCATGAAAAACATGGATGCACCTGACCGTCTTGGACTTCATTACTGACAAGCTGTGGGACCTTGGAGCCAACAAAGACATCTCACTTCCCCAGCGGTATCATTCAGGTCCTACTACTTGAGCTACTTGATCAGAATCCATCGAGGAATCTATTTCGGACGAAACTAAATACATAGGGAAGTTGCGGCGTGTGTAATCTTCTGCGAGTCTTCAGATGCCTTTAATGCTCGTTCTTGAAGTATGCGCGATGTTATCAGCAGAACCTCCCGTGCTTTTTTAAGTTCTTGGATCCGCATTGCTTCTTCTTCGCGAAGGGCTTTCATCTCACTCAGCAGTTCCCCATTCTCTCCTTTAATACCCATCATCTCGATCTCAAGAGCCTCTCTTATAGCCACTTCTGCGTTAAATCTCTCACGCCATTCTTTAGCGCTAAGTTGAGAGGTAATTGTATCGCTGGAAGGATGTTCTCTACTCTTCTCTAGTGCGTCAAAAGCTATGCTTGTTGTAACGAGTCGCGTTTGTTGTCCGTAGTCTGCGGCACCTTCTCTAAGCACAGCCTTAAAATGTACTCCTACTCCGTTACACAGGTCGATATAGGCCCCAATCGAGTGCTTGCTTAGTTGCTTATTAAACAGTGCAGCCTTTCCAGCTGTTAAGATACTCCATTAATACAGGTCCTCCGGTTTTGTTATGAGCTTGACATCAGTTGGGAGTATAGCAAGCCCAAGTTGGGAGTCTGGTCACATGACACAATTAGATATGGCTTGCTATATACCGAGTACACTCACGAATGTGATTGGCTAACTTCTCCCTACACTCTGTTCGCCATTTGGCCCTTTCCTGGTTGCTGGTTCGAGGGCAGTTCATTTTGATCACATATTTCACCTGCCGCCATAGCGCCATGTTATATTTATGTGGTCGTGGCGGTTTACTTACGCGTGGCACTTTGCAGCAGAAAATTGAGGTGTGTGGTCAACAACTGGTATCATCGGGTGGTGGCCAGCAGATTGCTGCTCTTTAAAATCTACAAGAGACGTGAGATGCGCGTGAGCGCTGCCATCTCGTCAATAATCCATACTGTAAAGCGTCTCGATTTTATAAGTAGGCAATCTTTGCCATGGGATATTTATGTGTTCGTGATGGTACTTTGGAGCAATAAATTGAATTCACCATAGTTAACAGTAACTACTATAAGCGATAGCTAGCTATTTCCGCACTAAAGACACATATAAGCGGAACTCAAGAAACCGGGGCCATTCAAGAGGAGGCTATCGTCTCGTACTGGTGGCTCTGGCTGGGCGAATCGTCTGACAAACCGAGCTTATTACAGGTGTCCGAATCGAAGACGCAGACGCAGACGCAAACAGTTTAAAATTCTAGGCCGTATGGCTCGGGATGATTGTGGGGTTTCAGTTTTGCCTAGGCGGTTTTGTCGCCGTCCCTATATCTATCTACATACGGTTGCTACTGTGGGATAGATAGGATGGACCTGTATCCTTCATCGTTGGAATATGTGCCTGCGGTTAGAGTAGTTGTGAGTATAGAGCGAGGAGTGTCTATGGCCAATGGGTCATAGCTGCGACGGTGTTTGTGGCTATTGACAGCATGCAGAAGGCAGTCAATGAGTTTGATCTATTTTGTGCTTTAAGTCCGCGTTTGTTGTACGAACATCATTTCATGACGTGATATGTTCATGCTCCAGGCCTGCTCCATATGGTTCCCTCCCTTTTATTGAGCGTATTAATCTTACTCTGCGTGAGAGGATGTAGAGCTATGTTTGGGTTACGGTGACGCCACATAGCCGCCAGCTTTCGGTTTCGGGCGTCAGTTATACAAGGAAGCTCGTAGGTACCTAACAGCACGTGCTATATAGCATTTAGCCGACTGTCCCCATTTCAGCTTTGAATCGCCAGCCTCAAACTACTTACATTCCCTCTATCATATTCGCAAAGCCCGCATTGAATTATATCTCTATTATCCAGATCGGTACTCCTATGGACTTGCGAAGTTTAATTACTCATATTATAGCTTTATAGCGACAAGCTATTTCCTATCCCCACAAGGCTGGGCAGGCCAGGCCGGCGGCTACACAACGCATCGGCTCTTTCAAAATGGCTACACATACGAAAACAGACTACCAGATCGGGATCATTTGCGCTCTAGATGTAGAGGAGGCAGCTATCATATCTATGCTCGATGAAGGGCACCCTAAGCTGCCAAAAGACCCGGCCGATCCTAGTCAGTACACACTTGGCCGAATCGGAGAGCATAGTGTTGTGATTGCGTGTCTTCCAGCAGGGTCGATGGGAACTGGTCCAGCCGCAATCGTCGCGAGTAACATGCAGCGCAGCTTCTCGATTAAATTCGGGTTAATGGTCGGGATTGGTGGTGGGGTCTGGAGCAAGAAGAATGATATTCGTTTGGGAGATGTAGTGGTCAGCCAACCGAATGAGATGCATGGAGGGGTTGTGCAGTGGGATTATGGGAAGACGGAAAGCGAAGGAAAGTTCGTACGGAAGGGTTCACTCAACAAACCGCCATCTGTCCTTCTACATGCTGTACAGGCCCTCAAGAGGCATGCTCGTATGGTAGATCTGGATTTCCAAAACGCACTTGATCATATGGAGCATAATTACCCCAAAATGGCTGAAGAATATATTTTCCAAGGGGAAGACAACGATCAACTCTTTAAATCAGAATACGATCACGAAGGCGGTGACGATTGTGAGGAATGCGATTCTATGTTGACTGAGAAGAGACTTGGTCGGAAGAACACTATCCCAAAAGTGTTTTATGGAAACATTGCTTCTGGGAACCAGGTGATGAAGCACGGAATTACTCGAGACCGAATTGCCAAGAAAGAGGGGGTTATCTGCTTTGAGATGGAGGCGGCTGGGTTGATGGATAACTTTCCGAGCCTGGTGATCAGAGGTATCTGTGACTATGCGGACTCGCACAAGAACAAGATCTGGCAACCATATGCTGCTGCAACTGCTGCCGCGTTTGCTCGTATTCTTCTAGGCTTTGTTGAGAAGCAGGAGGTGACTGATACACCTGGTATGTAATGTTGTTTACCAACAGTGTAGTTATTATTCTAACTGTATTGTCAAGTACAACAACAATATACCATCCTTCCTTTCCCTCGTAATACCGATTTCATTGGTCGTGACAATATATTTCAGAGCCTAGATCAATTGTTGCCTCTTACACAACCTATCAGACAGCCGCTATATGGGGTTTAGGCGGATGTGGGTAAGTTGTTGCTTCCTGTGCACGCACCTTGGCTAACCAAATAGTAAAACCCAAATGGCACTTGAATATACCTACCGCTGGCAACAAGAGACGTCTGGCTCGGTATTCTGGGTTCGTGGAGATACTGAAGCTAGCTTCTTACAGAACTATAGCGACATTGCTAAAGAAGCTGGTATCTCGCTTGATCTAAAAGGCGAAGATCTACTTCTTGCAGTCCAGAAATGGATTGAAGAGCTTCCTAATTGGCTCCTTATCCTTGATAATGCCGATGATCTAAGGATATTCAAGAAGGTATACGGTCATCAGAACACAGGCCCATCACCTAATCCAGAGCTCCTGAGATTTGTTCCAAGGAAAAACGGAACAGTGTTATGGACCTCTCGAGATAACTCTATTCTTGGGAGGCTCGTCGACTATAGTCGAGGAGTAGAGGTTAGAGGAATGTCGGACCAGAAGGCTCTCAGGCTATTCCAAAGCAGGAGCGGGAAGCCTCGGTCCGAGCAGCCATGTGATGAAGAGAGTGAGCTGTTGAATCTCTTGGAGAATCTACCACTTGCTGTTTCCCAATCGGCTGCCTACATTCGATCAACTAGGTCAACGGTCAAGTTATATATCGTAATGCTCAAGGAATCGGAGATCGATTAATCTGAACTTCTTGATTATGAATTCTCAGATGTTCATCGTCAGTCAGATATGCCCAATAGCGTCATGAAGACTTGGATTATTTCCATGAAGCAGATTGCTCAAGAAAGTCAATGCGCCGCAAAGATCCTCAACACGATTGCATATCTCGATAGCCAAGGGCTTCCATTCGAGGTGTTAAGTGCTGCCGCTGGTGACGGCTTTAAGAAACACGAGATTCTACAGGCCGCCGGTCGGCTCGGTGATTACTCGTTTCTCCAGGCCCAGATAACAGCAGAAGCAGAGCCTCCAGCATACCAGGAACATCGACTAGTTCAGCTCGCAACTCGTCAGGCGCTTACTAAAGCCAAGCAGAATAGTGAATTCTCAGGCAATGCAATACAAATCATGGAAAATCTATTTCCCGACGGTACACATGAAACATGGAGCTCCTGTCGAGTATACCTACCACACGCATTAAAGTCAATCTCATGGAAAGAGGCAGATGGATATGAGGATCTGGCACCAGGACTCCTAAGCAAAATAGGACGTTATTACTGGGAAGAAGGTCGGTCTAACGATGCAGAACAGCTCGACTTACAGGTGTGGGATCTATATCAGAGAGTGCTTGGAGAGAAGCACCCTGATACTATTGGAGCCATGGCAAACCTCGCGTCGACGTGGCAGCAGCAAGGCCGGTCTAGCGAGGCAGAACAGCTCAAATTACAGGTGCTGGATCTATATAAGAGCCTGCTTGGAGAGAGGCACCCTGATACTATTAGAGCCATGGCAAACCTTGCATCGACGTTGTGGCACCAAGGCCGATCTAATGATGCAGAACAGCTCCAATTACAGGTGCTGGACCTATATAAGAGCCAGCTCGGAGAGAAGCACCCTGATACTATTCGAGCCATGGCAAACCTTGCATCGACGTGGCAGCAGCAAGGCCGGTCTAATGATGCAGAGCAGCTCGAGTCACAAGTGCTGGACCTATACAAGGGCGTGCTCGGAGAGAAGCACTCTGATACTATTGGAGCCATGGCAAATCTGGCATCGACATGGCACCAGCAAGGCCGGCCTAACGATGCAGAACAGCTCGACTTACAAGTGTTGGATCTATACAAGAGAGTGCTTGGAAGGAAGCACCCTAGTACTATAAGAGCCATGGAAAACCTTGCATTAACGTGGTGGCACCAAGGCCGGTCTAATGAGGCAGAACAGCTCCAAATACAGGTGCAAGATCTATATAAGAGTGTGCTTGGAGAGAAGCACCCTAGTACTATTATAGCCATGGCAAACCTTGCATCGACGTTGTGGCACCAAGGCCGATCTAATGATGCAGAACAGCTCCAATTACAGGTGCTGGATCTATATAAGAGCCAGCTCGGAGAGAAGCACCCTGATACTATTAGAACCATGGCAAACCTCGCAGTAGCCTACTATAATCAACAACGTTATGATGAAGCTGAAAAGCTTGAAGTCAATGTTTTATATGTCCGACAGGAAATTCTTGGAGATAAACATCCAGATACTATATTAGCCGGGGAAAACTTAACGGCGACATATAAGGAGCAAGGCCGGTATAACGAGGCGAAAGAGCTTGAACTGCAATCATGACATATTAGAAATTTAATGGTGTATGTTCAACTACTTTTCCTGATGCACCCTCACAGCTAGCCAATGCCAAAGTTCTCTCTAGTTAAATCCAATTCTTGGCCATCTTTCTCTAGTGCTTGACGTATTTCACTGTACATCGAGCGAATCCCTTTTCCTCGTAGCGGCATCCGTGATACGTAACGGATCGCGTCTACAACAGTAGATCTCGCCAATCTGAACAATCGATGGATATCAGAAGATCAGACGGTCTCTGTTTCTTGTGGCTGCTGTCACAGCATACCCCACACCTCCTCTCAGCTATAAAAATTACGCTTGAGTACCCAGTTTCAAATGTGCCACACGTACGACACAGGAAGCCACTAAGTTAAGTCAGTTGAATTCATGATTATAATCTGGTCAGTAGACTACTCAAGGGTTAAACCATACAATACATCCAATAATGGGGAACTTGGCGTCGTAAGTCTTCATCAAGACTTCCGTCACTTTGACATTAAAAGTTAACATATATTATCGTACATTTCTACTGAACTCGGAAGCAACTAAGCGTGTTACATTCCCGCCTGTTTGCTCCCGACCTCCCAAGGCACGTTGTCAAGGACATCTAGACTACTCCAAGATGCTACAGCCAAAAAGTTTGCTGCTTCCGGTGACCACTGATTTGGGTGTTTGAGGATGAGACCGTGTCCCGGATCGGGAGGTATGCCTCTCTGCATCATTTCTATTGTAATGACCCCTAAAGGACGAGCGCGAGGAGTAGACGTCGACGGCTGGTAATCATCTAAGAATGCTGCGTAGATTAGTCCTGAACAGCCCTGATGTGATAAGCATACCTATTTTAACACAGCCGTCAGGTGTAAACAGGATCTTAGAAGTATTGAGGTTGTTGAGAACTAACCTAGATCGCGACAAGTGTCGCATACCTTCAAACACCTACGTATTTCTTAGCAGGATAATGGTGCATAGGGAAGTATATATACCTGACAGGACACGGCCGAAATGTGCTTCTCTTTAAGTGCTAAAGGAGCTGCTATTACCTGGTCCAGAGTGGCGACTGTGTATTCCGTCACAGCGAGCAGTTTCTCTCCAAATTGATAGGATTCTAGAAAAGCTATGAGATTGCAATGAGTGTACCATTTAAGATCTTTAGAATCAATAGCTGACCGTATTTCCTTGATGGTGACCATCTTAACGGGCGTTTTTCGCGTATATGCTGCTGTGACGATGCCACCGCGGTCTAATGTCCGAAGCTGTAGATACGTATCCCACGGATCCTGTACCCAGTGAATTGGTGGGGGCCGCTTCTGAGTGATTCTTGTCTTCAAGTCAAAGACGTTGACTTTAAGGGGTATCTTGGCAGGAATAATTGCAGATGCATCTTTCTTCAGTCGGCCTGTATGCCCAGGAAACGATCTTTTATGCTTGGTGAGCTTGGATTTGTTATCTTTATCTTCTAATGCAGTCGGTTTTCCCTTCCCATCCTCGCCTGGCCAACGAGTGTGACGTTTGCTATCTTTATCTTCTAACGCAGTCGTCTCTGCCATAATAAAATAAAATAAAGTTTACGACGAGTGCTAAAGAGATGAGTTAAGAGGAGAGAGGCCTCATCGCACATATTATGTCTAGTTTTATGGCGTGATTCTAGCAGGGTGTCAAATATTGAGAGGCACCATCCGATTATCCGTGGGGGGGAATTGGATGATGCCCCTTAAATTTCTGCTGCCATTAACCGAGATGACAGAACCGCTAGCAATCCACTAGCGAAATGGAAAATTACATAAATATCGATAACAGGCTGAGTTTTTATCTACTCCAACGACTTTTTATATTGAAATCATATTAGAAGAAGACATATTTCTCACCATGAACGCAACAGGTCCCCAAATCCTCATAGCATTTGAGCAAAGAGTAGCAGAAGACAAAGCCGCCAAGGCAATAGGGACAGCTCGGGTTCGAATTGATCATCTATCATTTCCTAATCCGATCCGCGGCAAAGATGAGAAGGAAATTAGGAAATTGGAGAGGATCTTTGCAGCGGACGGATGTCTGGATGATCAGCACAGGATACCTGCCGTCATTGATGATAGCGCACTTCAAGCCGCTTTGCTTAAAACAGGGATGGATATAGGGAGATATAGGGAGCCTCGGGCCAATTGCAAAACTTGCTGTTCCTAGAAAATATAGTACTGGAATGCTTGCATGGGTAGCATTGGATTCTCGCTGCGAGTAGATACTTGCATCCCAACGAGAGATGGTGGACGGTAGACTTTTATAGAACAGGTGAGATTCCGCACCAAATATAACGATTTATACTAACTCGGCCAGATCTTAATAATGAAACTAGACATAGCCTACTAGGGGGACACGGCTACTCTTCCAATTTCACCGATGGTGAGATCTTTCGTCAGATGCGCCGCTGTCAAGTCTCTGGCGACGAATTAAGAGAAAGACGATGGAGGGCAATGTACACAGATACGAAGGAACGGGATGTAGCGCAACTACTGAGACGGGGGGTTCTTCTTAACGCCTTTGACTCCCTTCTTCTAATAAAAGCTCTATGGGAAGACTTTTGTCTAGGATCATTACATATTATTCTTCACATGAGAATTGACGAGGTATGATTATTTACAACCGTACGCGTTGGCACTATTTTCTAAAACCAACAGGAAATCGCACACTATATACGCAGTCACGATAGACCTTGCTTTAGGGGATCTTGGAGTAAAGTGGGGCTATGGTCCTTCTGTACTTATCGATAGTGCTGATGATCTTCGCTTTACCTTACCAAATGTGGTAATGATGCTGGAAACCGGGTCCGTGGGCTTGTACATGCCGAAACATTGCTTTCAAGACACTGATGTGGAGGGCCTGGAGAAGGTTGCGAACTGAATAGGCACTGTAGTGCTTGAATGGGATAGATGCATTGGCTTTGGTTGGTAAAATCACGTTTGAATGACCGGAATCAGAGGTCCAGACGGTACGTAGTCTTTGGGTAATTCCACAGAGTCGCCATCTGGAACCATTTTGATACCTTGAATAAGTGTTAGAGCGTATCCTCAATCAATCAAAATGGATGGCTGCTCAGCCGGACTTGCCTGTAACCTGCCATCCGCTAAACTCTCCGATGCTGCGCTTCTTTGTGGTTGGTGTTCCGAATTCTACGATGCAAGATTTGAAAGCAGGTGCCTCTGCAAATCCTAGCATGCAAGTTAGAACAAGCTCGAAGTTGAAGGCTTTTGCTCCATACCTCTTCCTGAGTTATGTTTCCCTGTATAGCACAATGCATTCCAACCAGCATAACTATAAATATCGTCTTGATCAAAGAGGTTGACGGCACAGGCAATTTCGGTCAAGTCAGCGCCATCTGTCCCAACCGGAAATTCCCCACCTTCTCTAAGTGTCCACCCCGTAGCTGGATTAGTGCCTGAAAGTGCCCAGGCAGCACCATCCTGCGTATTAGCTGGTGTCGCAAAACCGAAAGTGAAATTTCGTTTGTACATGAAACTAATAGTAGTATCGGCATCCCAGATCTACATTGCCATTATTAGTAGCTGCAAACAACAAGGGAACGGGCCAACTAACTGCGCTGTTGACGGCACCAAGTGGTTGCACATTGGGGTACTTCGCGTATCTCTGGTATGGAACGCGGGAACCTGGCGTTCCTAACGTTGTCCAAGGTGCTTCGTTCCATTGCAACCAATAATCAGTATCATCACCACGTGCCGCCTTTTCATAATAGGCAACATTTGTTTCCAACTGGCTCAGTATCTTGTTGCAATTTCCCTGTACGCTTTGTTGCCACGCTGGAACACACGTTGCCGAGGCTGCCTTGTTTGAATCTTGGCTGGCCATGAAGTTTCCGCCTTCTTCTGATGATTGAAATGGAAACTCATCGCATGACAGCACGACGGTCTTTTTAATCACTGCTCTTATGGCTTCTATTTGTCCGCCGCAAAAAGAAGGATTTTTAGGACAAGTTATTGCTGCCCTTTTCGAGGCCCTAACTGCGTCGGTGTCCCAGGTAAGTGTCACTTCACTGTTTGCTATACCGTTACGTGTATACCACGCTTGAACAGGAGAACAAATCCCGGGAACAGGTACAGTCTTCCCATTTTTCCCTTCCGCTAGGCTGTCAGCGAATAATCCACAATTTACTGCTCATATAGTTAGTATAGCCGGTTGAGAAGGGACAGGGGGGACGTTACTTCGAAGGTCAGGAAGTTTTATTTCACCAGTGTCACCGGCAGGGCAGGTTAGTGCAGGGCTTGTAAAACCTGGAGCATCCGTCATGGAAATATCAGTTCTCTTGCCTAACAGGGATGCAATATTGCTTGATGCATTATAAGTATGGGGAGATAAATGCAGATCAGGCCCTTGTGTATTTGGTATGGCCGAGAACTCCGCTTCAGCCCAGTCAGTGACTCCCCGTCGAGGCGAGTAATGGCGGGTA
The DNA here is from genome assembly GCA_001662605.1 of Pseudogymnoascus sp. 05NY08. Taxonomy (NCBI): domain Eukaryota; kingdom Fungi; phylum Ascomycota; class Leotiomycetes; order Thelebolales; family Thelebolaceae; genus Pseudogymnoascus; species Pseudogymnoascus sp. 05NY08. The sequence goes on from KV458979.1 coordinate 11,510, forward strand.
GCCTTGAGCGGTGCGTCTATGCTTCTCCGCTTTTCATCGGTAGTAACACCTATGAACGAGCCTGTATTCTCATAGATCGTGAATCTTGGAGACGTGGGGTATGCGTAACGATTGGACAGAGCCCAGTCCCCAAAGCCTTTGATGGATGCATAAGCACCGTATCCTAGGTTATAAATAATATACACGCCGTATTTATACGTTAGTGTTGGATCACTTGTGGACCCCGCACTACCAGCTATCGACGCATCGAATGATAGAGAAGCGTTGACAAAGCCAACAACTTGAGCCGCCGCAAGAGTGCCCGACGAAGAAATCGGACCTCCAATTTGGATGCCCATATTTGCCTATGATGGAATTAGCCGCAGGTCTACCAAACAAGTTTACAGCAATTGTTTTATTTATAGTGGTCGGCTTACTTCGGGGGTTATGATGACTGATATCGACGCATCCATCCTGACTTTAGCATCAAATGTTGGCTCAATCAAGTCGTTTGCTGGATGACTTGGGTTGGCGTCAATGCCAATAAGCTTTTGGTACTTGTCACTGCTCGCGTCATCTTGCGGCCAGTAGACTTCAGCTTTATCAAAATTGAGCTTAACACCGGCTCTCATCTCTCCTTTCAAAGTAATTTTTCCTCGTATCTAGATTGACTCATAGTCAGCAAAATTCGACGTCTGATAACAGTTATCTCTTTTTAATAATTTATGAAATTTGTATCCACTTACTTCTCCCCATAAGTCCAATGTTGGTCCGACGGCAGCAATACCCTTGAGACTTAGGCCTGGGTACGACAGGGTGTCGATGATCTTCTTGCGGTACTTCCCTGGCGGTGTCTGAAATTGTGCATTCCCAACCATTCTTAAACCAATATATGCGCTGGGCTCCAAACCAAAGTACGCATATGTACCAGTGACTTGTGGTGGAACGATGGTTCCAGAGAAATAATAGGCATAAGTAGCCTCCATCTCAACATCGGCGTCAAGGTACATTTTTAAGGTTGCATAAAATGACTTCCCGGGGCATCTGTGACACGTTAGAAACGATTTGTAAATCCCACATACAATTTCTCCATACCCGATAGAAGCCTTAAATAGCAGTATACTTTTCTGGAAGGCCATGGTAAGGAATCCAAGTTCTGAGCTTTCAACAGTATTCTAACAGGTTGTCAGTTTCCATAGGTAAGAAGCATGTCAGAGGGGAGAAACGTACCAGTCTGCTCAGCCAGTCGGTGAAAGCACCCCACCATCTCTTGTGCAGGTTTAGTAAGCCTTCGTGATTTATCATTTCAGTTGTGGTGGGGTTAGACCCTTCTGCAAACTTTCGCTTTCTCAACTTATCATGCTTGTGCTTTGCAGTTTTGATCTTAGACTTCCAGTCCTCTTGAGAGAGGTGTTCTGAGTACATTTCCCGCTTAGCCTTTGAATCAGCAGCTGAGTCTGTGACTTCATCCCAATAACCAAGAAGGTTTGTGAAATCCACTCTCATATTGACGACTTCATCTCGCTTGATTAGATGAAAGTCGTAGTCAAAGGTAAGCTTGTAGACGGGGCTTTCGAGGCTTTCGAGTGATCGGGAATGGATATGGTGATCTGGAAGCTCATATTTAGGCTCCGCTAAGTCCATTGATACGACACGGGCATAGGGGCCTTCGCCGACATGATTTGGTAGCTTGATGATCGTGTCCTCAGCTCCTTTAAACCAAATTTTTTGGCATTCTGATGAGTCCTGAGGATGGTTGCAATATACGTATATAGTCTCCTCAACATGGTCAAACGTGGCATTAAGGATTGAATGATCTGTAGTAAGCAATGACCGTTTGACATTGGGGACCTCCACGGTACGCCTGGCAATGGTGTGAGAGGTTGGAAAATCATTATCAAGTGACCCAGCGGGACCATCGAGCATCACAAACCCGTAGGCATCTTGGCCATCCTCAGCTCCCACCGCATCCTGTTTAGCATCCGCGTTGTTATTTCTGTAGTTGTCATCATAGGCCCACATGACGTCGGAATCATCATCATTGTAGTAAACTTTGAACAGATCCTTCGGATCCACAGGCCATTTGTCGCTGTATTTGCTTGGAGGATCGCAGCAGTAAGGAAACTCTGGGTCAAATCCAGGAGGAAGAATAACACCATCACAGCTGATGCCAGTATGGGTTGGATTTATTTCAAGGCTGACTGGAGGATCTAGCGCCTTGGTAACCTCGGTTTGCTGATTATTGCATTGTTGGGGAAGACAAAAGGTCGCTGGGCTGAAAGTAGGGTAGGTACCATCAAGAGGTACGGGATCATTAGACCAGTTGCAATTGCTATAAAGTCCCTTAGGACAGCAGAATGCTCTTTTGAATGCATCATGGATGGGAGATCCGTGAGTGCCATCCACAGATGATACGTATGTAGCAGAGCACCATTCGCCATTGTCTTGGTCATATCGTTCTGTCTGCCACTCAAAATCGTCGTTCCAACACGATGCTTTTGTGTTATCTGACAACGGGCCTTGACAGTCAGTCCAAAAACACTCGTTGAGTACCTCGGTACTATCGCAGCAAAGGGAGCGCTTCCCACCATAGCAGCTGCCACCACCTAAGGCGTCGATGTAATTATCTGTGTTTAATTGGAACTGATCACTTCCGCACTTGCCACTGCACCCAAATTCGCTTCTTACAGGAGCCCCATTCCATTCGCAGTTCTTCGGCATGGCATTTGTAGGACAACAAATATGACGATACGAGCCCTTAGCGCAGACGGCATTGAGGGTATGTCCTGCAGCTTGTAGTGGGGAGTGTGCCGTAGACACAGATGTAGTACCAGAAGGGCACACCTGGTCCTTATCTTTCTGCTTGTCTGTTCCATCTGTGCAAGTTGGTGTGACAAAACAATTCTGACCAGTGTATGCGCCAAATATTGAAGAAAGAGACTTCGCTGCCTTTGGATCCAGCCCTCCACCTTCTAACTGGGTGGAAGTGAGGTCACCAAAAAGCCCTGAAAGTGCGGCATAGTCAGTGGTGTCTTGATCAATAGCCCATATCATCACTCCACTAAGACAGCGGGAAGATATGAACTTCTTCTTATCGTGAAATGACTGCTCGTCATCATAGGATACCCATTGGCTGCCTTCGAACACATTATACTTTACGGTAGACGTCTCGTCGTAGTAAGTGGACACGTCAAGAGAGTTATTCCGCGAAACAATTTCTGAGTACGAAAGCGTTCCTCCGGAATTCGTGCAGCTTCCTGGAATACCAGACGTTGAAAACGTGCAACCTGGCACAGTGCATGTCGCATCAGCCATAGTAAAAGACCTCCCGTAAAATGCAATGCCAAAAACTACGTTTTCTGGTTTAATACCATTGCGCCATAGGAGCCCTAGGCCATTGTCGATTTCTGTTATATTGGTATGGCCTTGATAAATCAAAAGTTAGCATGTCTTCTTTTTAGAGAATTCGAGACACATTGGTGTGTAAGAAATGTGCATCCAGGAACCATATAAGCATAAAAACGAAGCATTGCAATTGATAATACATACCCTCCAAATATGGGCCAGTGAATTTGTTGTGCTGATCCCACATCCCGTGCTAGTAACTCGTCAGTTCAACCCACTGGAAAATGCGAAGGGTTTTTCTCGGGGAATATACCAAATCATATGACATGAGATTAAAATAAGAAACGTATTTCTGTAGATTTGCGAGGTCGAATCCTCTTAAATACCAATAACTAGTCGGGATAGTGATTGTTACTTCCCAACCTGGTTGCCCTGCTAAGGCGAAGGCGTCCCGAATGTCGGAAACCAGGCGAACGAAGTTGTCAATGTCTTCAGGAGACCCGCCTCTATCGATAGCAGCTGGATATTCCCAGTCGATATCTACTCCATCAAGGCCATATTTTTGTAGATAACTAATCAGAGAGTTTATAAATGTCTGGCGATTGGGAACAGTGCTTGCCACTGTTACTATATTAGCGCCTGTCATGTAGGAACAATGTGCCTTTCTGCTTACTATCAGAAAAGTACGAGGAAGAAGGAGGATCATTGAATGACCATCCTCCAACGGCGATATTCACGCGAAGACCAATATTTCGAGCCTTCAAAAATGCTACTCTTCTGACCAAATCCCCGGAATCATCAATAATCTTAAAATCGGAACCGAAATTGACAAATGCGAGATTGACATGTGTGAGAGGAGATACAAGTAAGTCCTCTGGGTATACTTGGTCACAAAGCCGTTCGTCCAGATTGAACAGTTCATAGTAGCCAACACGGCGCTTATATGTCATTGCGTCGGTGTTCTCGTCGCATACAGGGTTACTGTATATCATCAGTATTTGCAAAAATGAGCCACATCATAGACATTCTGATAAGGGCTTCTCCTTCAAACGAACTCACACTGGTGCTCCGCAGCCTCCGCCAGCAGTATTCTTCTGGCATCCATCGCCACAAAAGTCCGCGGTGGTTCCACAATAGCCGAATTTACTGCAGCAAACATTTATCGGACAATCGAAGTTGCCTGGTACTGCGTTCTCCCCGCATTCTGCGGTGGCATTACAATTCCCCTGACAGCCAGTACCACAGAAGTCATCCCCAAAGCCACAGTTACCCGCCGAACTGCAGCAACCTTGATAGCATGGTGCTACTGCTGAACATTTAGACGTATCTTGTCCCTGAATATTAGTTATAAAAACGGAAAGGAGGGCAACGAGGAGGGAAACTAAAGATAGAAACCGCAGCATGATTGGAATGAGTGTGCTGGGCGTCAAGTGTGTTCCATAGAAACTACTATGATAATGAGGTTGGAAGTGAAGCCAAATAGAAATGCTAGAGGGAGACGAAGTGCAATGACCATAAACAAATGGGGGAGGGGTGTATCGAGACTCGGAGATTTCTTCCACGAGCACGAGGGATAAATGAAATAAGCTGGCTCCTCATCCCACCTTCCTGTTGGCCTCGACATCTCCAGTCCAACGATATGCCGCTTGCCTGTTGGGGGTGACATTTCCGATCTCACGCCACTCCGCTTGTCTACTGGATTCAACATCTCGAACGGCATGCCATCCGGCTTGGCTGTTGATTTGGCTGCAGCAGGCGCCATGGATGCCCATAAATATTTCGAGTCTACATTGGCATCCCAGCACATTGCTACACCGCTAAAGTGTGAGGAAAGCAATTGACATAATGGGGGCAAAGGGTATTCGGTGAAAGGAGCCGGCCTATCGTATGTAACGTAGAGCTAACAACGTCCATCTTTTAGTTGCCAGGGGTTTATAGTGTAGTGTTTTGTGACAAGGTATTCCCCCTGAATCCTGCAGTCTGGCACATGTTAGGTACAAAGTAAGTTACGAGGGAGGCTTGCAGATGGGGGCCGAGAGTCGCGAAGATTTGTAGGCCCATACAAATCCGAGTGAGAAATTCCTCACACCCACGCTCGCCCCTTGCGTCCTTTTAGTGCCGGAAACTGCCAAGGTACTGTGGAGTAAGTTAGTCTGATCGCCAAGCCTGGCTCCCGATGGCCTGAAGACTCTGATGGCTTGAAGAGGAAAGCTTGTATTGCATGCATAGGAACGTATGCGATGAATGCGCTCTCGAACATTATCGCTAACTACACAGTAGATCCACAAGGATGTATACTAGTACTCGCATGGATGGACCCATGCATGCTCCATCGGATTTTATGCCACAAATGGCCATTAAATGGGCTATCACAGAATGGCTTTCGAACTAGGCAACTACTGCAAACATACCCAGCAGACACAGAATTGCGCTCTCTCACTCTGGATTTGATCGGATCCTACATTGTCCCAATCTTCAGCCGACCTGGCCTCGGAATGTTCAAGTTTTCGTCGCTTTTCTGGATGGTGTTGACATAGAGCGCATCTTCTCTCTCACTTCTTTCGCAGCTGCATCAGTTCGACTGCAAACCATTCATTATGAAGGCCTTTAATCTCCAACTTGTCCTGCTCCAAGCTTCAATTTTCTCATGCGTCTCGGGGATTCACATTTGGTCAACTCCGGGTTCTCTGCCTACGACCATTCCAGCCAGCTGTCGTGCGGCATTGAGTCAAAATATTACCTGTGACCCCGAGCTCATCACCGCAACGTTTGCATCAAATGGACGAGCACTAGATAATACCACTGCTTCGATATACTGCACGTCATCATGTTACGCCTCTCTCCAGGTATACGGGCAAACAAATACTCGTATAGATAATAAAAAACTAATAATTCACACGTAGACCTTCAAGTCAAACGTTGACCTCAGGTGTGGAAACACCCTATACGAGATGTTTGTCAATAGCACATTGCAGCAATCTGGGGCGCAAGTTGCAGATCCGTTGGTATGGGCATATAATGTTACTTGCATCAAAGATAGGTATGTGATACATATTTTTGAACATGTCCTTCACTGACTGTGTCTAGCACAGGATTTTGTTTAGCCGATCTGTATAATGGCACGAAAGGAGCATGCTCTGACTGCGCTTTAAAATACGGAGCAGCAATGCTGGGTTCGGACTACGGCAGAGTACGGGTCCAGCCAAATGACTTCTCATCACTTCTGTCATCTTGCAGTGTTCCTGCGTCAAGTTATCCTTACAGCTACAGTTCAACCAGCGCCACTCCAACATCGTAAGAAACCTCTCCTCGATTTAGAGCATACTCTCACCCATCACAGAACATCGATCACATCAGCTACCACGTCGATACCAACTTGCACTGGAACTCCATATATTGTTACCGCCTCAGATACCTGCCAGTCAATCAGTAAAGCGAAGTCGATCGCAACCGACCGATTGATTGCCGAAAATGGAATTGATTATAACTGCACCTCTTTGGCGACGGGGAACACCCTTTGCCTCGGGAAATCATGCGCTCTGTTGACCATCACCACGAATCTGACTTGTGACGATATCACATCGAATCAGAATTTCAGCTCGGTCCAATTGGTTTCCTGGAATCCGTGAGTTTTCCACATCATATGCGATGTCAAAGCTCATAAACTCCAGCACCATTCATGCAAGCTGCGACAATCTCGACTCGATGGTTGGAAGGAGTATTTGCGTATCGTACGAACCCCCGAGTTGTCAAATTATGAAACTTAAAGTACTAATAGTTGTAGCCCACCCGGAACTTCATCATTTGTTGTACCCCCAATGAGTATAACCACGGCTACATTGTGAGTAAAATAACTTGGACGCATCCCGCACCGAGTATTTCTGCGAGAGATATGCTACAAGAGAGATGTCATATTCCAACCCGAGGCTGTCACGAACTGTACGTAAAAAGGCCGAAGAAAACTGACTGCTCTCAATAGATCCTCCATGTTCTCCGGTCCATGGACAACAGGCACCCCTGACATGAATCCTCCGAACATGACGACTAGCTATTATAATACGCAAACTACGTTTCCGCCCGGCACCACCGTCACGTATATTGCAAATGCGACAATCGAAAGCCTTGAGGTCGAACGCACAGTGTATTGCCCAATCACGCCCCAAAACTACCTCGATGGAATTACAGAAAATGATCTCCCAGACGCGTGTGCCGATTTGATTGCGCCGTACTGTTGGCCAGATCTCAATGCGCCTGTGCCGACATCAACTAGATTTCCTGCCGTATGTACGCCGACAGCGAGCGATTAAAATATCATTCATGCTGGGTCTATCGGCGGAGCTTAATTTCTGAAGCCATTTCTCGGATTGAATTGAGGATATTTATTTTGAGGTTGCTGCTTTACACTACGGTACTAAATGTAATATCGTACAACTCGAGGAGTGGAGACCATTTCCTTCAATGCTTATGTAGAATGTTATTTGAAGAAATGTAATCGCAGCGTCAAGTTTCCAATTGCCAAGCCCATAATCGCAATATAGACCCTACAATGCAGTGCCAGACATCCTCAGCAAGAGACCAGTTACATGTGCAGCAAGTGACCACACACCCCGCCCACCTGGTAGTCTTCTCCTATTACGCCTTCCTCCCATTCCTCCAGATCAGACCAACCACCAGCAAACCAAGACCCAGCCATCTGTTCGGCTTCACCTGAGCCAAACCTACTCCACCTCACCACCCTTCCAAAAGCATCGATGAATACAATCAAGAGCTGCTTCGTCTCCAGAGCCTTTTTATCCTCCACTATCAGATAATTCGCCACGCATTCCCTGTGCACCGAGCTCCACAACATACCCATGATAGTTTGGTCTGCTTCTGCAGCAGGCGAATTATTCTTGATAGAATCAATCCACTCAAAAGATGAGTCCGGAATGTCGCCGCCAGCTAAATATGCTTTCCCCTTGATCAAAAAATCCTCTGCTTCTTGTAGAAACTCCTGGTGAGTTGCATAAGCCCCATCACTATTAACAAGCTCGGGAAATACATCCAAGATTCTTTTCCAGTCGTCTCCGAAGTTGTACAATTCTTCATCGTCTAGAAGGCGGTCTTCATCATCAACGACGATGCAAAAGTCAACGTTCTCAACTAGGGATTCGTGTGCATCGTCTGTCCCCTCCGAATAGTCTGTTCGCAGCCAGACGCAGCCGAGCTCGCCTTGTTCACTGACGATATCCCTCTGAAACATGGTGCGCCAGGGGACGAGAATGGTCTCTATCTGATCCTGGCTTGGCGTAACAGGTGATAGGCTCAACTAGAGTGAAAACGGTTAATGAGGGCGATACAATACACTGTGCATTTAAGCTTGGCGTGCGGGATGCAAAATCCCTCGCTGCAGCAGTAGGGTAGGATTGGACTTACCCTGTCGAGGGGGCTAGTTTTGATGTAAGCTTGCACAAGCTTTTTTCGCTGCTTGGCCGGCTCTTCCGAGGAGGAAGCATCCCAATTTTGCTGCTAAATGTCAATACGAGGCACATTCAGGGTAGCGTCAGCTTCATTGCTCACCAGGATGTATGCTTCGACTGGAAGGCTTCCCCATGGCGGATATATTTCCTCATCGGGACTACTCATTCTGAATATTCGGACGTGGGTATTCCGGGGCCAAGGATCGTAGCATGGACAAAAGAAGAGTGGAACTTGAGAGACCTTGCGCTGAGGTTGAACCGAATCTTGCAATTCTTGTTAAGCGCACTGTACGGAATCAACCCGTCACCTCAATGGCCGGCAGTGCAGAATAGGGAGTTAAAATAGTGTGTGTGGCGTTGAGGAAGGTCGAAAGCGGAGTATTATGGGACTCAACCTACCTAGGTATTGGGATGCTCGGTGAAGGTCGATTTAGGAATAACCTCCGGGCCGTACCCGCTGATTGTGGGTTTTGTTTCGTTTGCAAGGTACAACACCCTGGCAGACGTCAATTTATGTTGCGATGTAACATCTGTTGGTGGCGTAGCAAGAAGATTCCAACAAATCTTGGCGTCCTCGGCCCGACTCACATCGTCTGCGGTCCCCATTATTATCACTTTGCCTCGGACTTGGCGGAGTTGAAGGAGTTGGGGGCTGGAGTGTATTTGAAACTGAGTACTTTATCACGAAGAATGAATTTGAAAGAATACAAACGGGCAACCATCATCTGAATTTGAATTGTTGGCAGCTTGTCAGAAAACTTCTTCGCAAAAATGAGGGCTTACTCGGTCTCTGCGGCGGTGATGCTCTTTGCTGCTTCTGTTTCTGCATACCTCGTTGCCCCTGATACAACAGCAAGCCCAGATACAATTGAAGACTGCTCATATTGGGTAGTTGTATCTTCATCAGATACTTGCGATAGCATTGAATCCGACTGGGGCGTCACTTCAGATCAATTCCTCACTTATGTGCGTGTTTAGTTTTTTATTCTCTTCGCCGTTAACGGAATGATATATCATATGAACCCTCAGCTAACAAAGACTAGAATCCATCAGTGGGAACAGGATGCTCGCTGATCACTGGCAACTCATACTGCGTCGAAGAGAATTTTGGACATGGGTCAACGATAACGTCGACTATTCAGCAAACGCCGACTGGAGTTTCTACACCAGTCCCCGTTCAAACAGGCATGATCAGCACCTGCAATGCCTTTTACTTCGTTAAGCAGGGTGATCAGTGTGGAGTAATAGCAACCACATACGGGATATCTCTCGACAATTTTTACAGTTGGTAAGGGTCGAAGCACAATGTTCGGTAGCTAAAGAAAAGAAGCTCTGACAATTTTGGCAGGAATACAGCTGTCGGGTCAACTTGCCTCGGCCTCCAATATGGAGAATACGTTTGCGTCGGTATCGCCGGTTCAACTACTTCACCGCCAGTAACCACCACTACAGCTGGGAATGGCATCGCCACCCCGACTCCGATCCAGCCTGGCATGGTTGGCAACTGCAACAAATTCTACCTGGTAGTTGCAAACGACCAATGCGGAGCGATAGCTTCAACGCACGGCATAACTCTGGCAAACTTCTACCGGTGGAACGCCGGACTCACGAGCACCTGCTCGAATCTCGGCTTGGGCGACTATGTCTGCGTTAACGTCGTTGGCGCTGTTCCGGTGACATCCACTCCTGCCGCAACTGTCACTGTCATCAGCTCAACCACGTACAAACTCCCCCCAGGCCCTACCAGCACAGGCACCACGCCCCAATGCAAGACTTGGTATAACGTGCAGAGTGGAGATACCTGCGATTCCATCGCCTCCACATACGGAATCTCACGATCACTGTTGGTCCTCTGGAACAGCAACCTCGACACAGCCTGTGATAACCTCGTAGCCACCTGGTCCGTCTGCGTCTCAAGCCCCGTCGTCTTCCCATACTGGAGCTCCGTCGGATGCTACGCCGACAGCGCCACCGCCCGCACGCTATCAACCCAATACGTCATAGCCAACCAGGAAACCGTAATGACAGTCGAGCTCTGCCAACAGACCTGCCAGAAAGCCGGCTACAAGTTCGCTGGCCTCGAATACGCCCACCAGTGCTGGTGCGCCAACGCCATTGCGAACAACGGCCTCGCCGCCTCGGGCTGCAGCAGCGCCTGCCCCGGCAACACCGCCGAGACGTGCGGTGGCAGCGACAGGATCAACGTCTACCGCTTCGCCGCCGACGCGTCCCTCGGCTGCTACGTCGACTCGACCGCGGCGCGCACCCTGAAGACCCGCGTCACGGTCGCCAACGCCGGGGCCATCATGACGCCCCAGGTCTGCGAGAGCGCGTGCGAGCGCGCCGGCTACCAGATCTCCGGCGTCGAGTACGGCCAAGAGTGCTACTGCGACAACACGATCAACGGCGCGGCGGCGACGAGCGGGTGCACCATGGCCTGTCCGGGCTACAAGGGGCAGGTGTGCGGCGGGTCGAGCCGCATCAATCTCTTCACACGGCCGCAGTATAGGTACCTGGGCTGCTACTCGGATTCGACGATGGGGCGGACTTTGAGGAACAGACATTCGATTACGAATGAGGCTGCGGTTATGACGATTGATTTGTGCCGGACTGCGTGTAGGAATGATGGGTATGTGTACTCGGGCGTCGAGTTTGGGTCGCAGTGTTTCTGCGATAATACGATTCAGAAGACGGGGGTGGTTAGTACGGGATGTAGTATGGCTTGTCCTGGGAACAAGGGGCAGGTTTGTGGTGGTTCGAATAGAATCAACGTATATTCTATGTAAATGTAGCGCTCTAGGGGTAGTTAAGGTGTATGACTTACATAGTCGTAAAGCTTAGGGCCATATATAGGGGCGGCCGAGATGGCCCTCGATGGAGACGATCCGTGTCCTCTGGACTCTTACTTCTGACCCTCTAGTCCTGTGGATACCAAAGGACGAGCTCGGACTCGCGGAAGATGAGATCGCCCATACGAGAGAAACTTATAACAGCATTAGGATCAGCTGCGACGGCGCATCTCTCAGCGCACAAGGCAACCTGATACTAGGGGGCCAACCTCCCGATTGGCGTTTAAAGTGAGATGGTTGGGCTTCAACAATGTTCATAGGGATTCGGAGTTGGTATCTCTATACGTAACCCGAGTCCAAGCATGTCATGAAATAGTAGTATTTAAAGACTCCTTAACTAGTACTTTGCTCGAACACTTCCATATGAGATACCTTCAAAGACTAGTTCAAAGAATATTGACGCTGATTTGAAGGTCATCTCAAGTTCACAAGAGATTTTGTAGTACTGCTTCCCTTTGGAATTCGTAGCAATTACAAATAGATCTTTCGGCACCTTTGTAAGATCGGCTTCTACAGTGCAAAGTGGGAATATTGCTAGCAACTAGAATCAGTAACGTAGTAAACCTCAACATGCATATAACTTACATGGGTGCTTGCCGTCTTTAGGACTAGACTCATCATTGCAGCACAATAGTTCGTCCCGGAAGACAAAGCTGCCAAAATGCATATCCACAACGCGGTAGAATTCTAGAGAGATCTTCTTGCCATCTCATGCAATAAAATTCGTACCATTATACTGTGTACCAGAACCATTCTTCTAGTTGGCCTCCCCTGAGTTATACTGAGTGCCATTGCCGGCGTTAATGTTTTAGGGCCCACTACTAAAGTGTGCAAATAGACCCATTTGTCAGACAACATTAGGAGGGTAGGAAACAGGGTTGCTCTGAATTTCATTGTACTAATTGCCATTGCCGGTGTTGATGTTTTAGGGGCCACTGCCAAAGTGTGTAAATGTTCGCCTCCGTAGATCATTGGTATTTAAGAAAGACTCCGACTCCATTTGTGATACTTCCTTAATAGAAGCGCTAAATCAGCTTTAGTGGTCTCGTTTGCTGTTTTAACATATTTCTAAGTGTCTTTACAAATTTTCGAGATGAGAGAAAGTTGTCTAGTTAACGTCTTGAAATTTCTTAGGATATTCGACTTGTCGTCGATGACAACGACGACGGCGTCGATAATTAATATAATCCCACCTATGTCCTTAAAAATACTTGCTTCGCCGTCAACTAACATATTTAGTGTATTAGGAGTATTAGAGCTAACAAGTCAGTAAAACATACTGCAAATTTCAAAGGCTTTCTTACTAAGCTGTGGATTAGGAAGGGGAGTCCATTTCTGTAAGGATGCCTCCTTACACGGGGTACATTCGGACCTGTGAGGCAGCGCGTAGCACCGACACCGTAGGGTGGTAGTGTAGGAGTTCGAGGGTTGGGGAAGATTTAGGTGACAGACAGGAGTGGATCTACGGGCACACTAGGCTTAGCAGAGTTAGACCTGATATAGATACTTAAGGGGTAGGAAGCCTTACGCTCCTCCTTTATCTTTTTTGTATCCTTTGTAGTAGACCTATAGGATTGCACCAACTTATATCTGACTCGCACTCCTATATGCCACTTCTCGTGATATAGTACCCTATGTCCTTACATTATACAAAAAAGATCACGCCTACTAGGGACAGCTGTACTTAAATAATATCCTACCCTTAAACGACTTAGGAGAACTACTATTACACTACTAACTGTGACTTAGTGCTGTCTTAGAGGAGAGACCTAACAACTTTAAATAGCTGTGATTCTAAAGATCTTATAGACAGCTAGTAGA